>CAJVPZ010001301.1:0-14886 GCA_910592135.1 Racocetra fulgida | reverse complement strand
TTTGAATCTATTTGAATCTATTTGAATCTATTTGAATCTATTTGAATCTATTTGAATCTATTTGAATCTATTTGAATATATAAATTCTACTAAATTACTCACACTCTTCTTAATAATTCTAACTAATAACAATATGGTGTCAAAGTTGTTATCATATTTCGTAGATCATGTAGATCATCATCACTCCATCACTGACCTTAATTATTTCTATATTTTAAAATATTTTTTTTCTACCGTCATACAGGTATGGTAACCCTCGGCCACAATGTGACATTTAACCTAAAATTCCGCGTGTACGTACTGTATGTACTGTACGTGACAGTTCGTGTAACACTAATAATTTGTTGGCTCAATAAACGCAAAACGCAATGAAGAATCATTAAACATTTTTAGAAGACAAGTAATTTAAAAGAAATGATCGTTATGAAACCTGCCATAATTTCCATAATTTCCAATTGTTTTTTTTTTATGATCTGCATTTTAAGCATATATATTCATTTAATCAAAGAAACAAAACTGTATGTAAAGACATGCGTGGGCTTGTAATCCAAACTTGGATAACAACTAAAAAGAATCTCAATCTCTGCATTGAGAATATTATGAGAATATTATGAAAATATTATACTAATGTTGATTATACACTATTAAGTATACTCAAATATTAAGTATGCCCCAAATATTAGGTATACCTCAAATATTAAATATGCCTCAAATATTAAGTATGCATGCACACGTACTGTTCGTACGTACAGTACATCTCAATATCTGATATCTGATATTATATTGTTTTTAAACCTGAACTTGGAACCTAAAAAAGAACGCATGATTCATGGTTTTGCTTTATGACTCGGATGATATGTCTAGAATTTTCTCTTTAATTCAGTAATTGAATTACATTATCTATTTATATCAATATAATACAATTTCTGTAACAATCATAAATCTATTAATAAAATTCAACAGTAATAAAGATTAAATTTTGGTGTCAGATGCGTTAAAGAAAATGTAATATTATTTGTTCAGGGTATTGATAATTTGTTTCAAAGTAAAACTTAATCATGAAACGATTAAAAACAACGATAGAATTGTTCATGAAACTAATAAATGAAAAAAATAAGCTTTATAAATTTTACAAACATTACGTATTTTCATAAAGTCATTAAATCATTGAATCATTGAATAATATTGATACACTTGATAATGCAAGAGCTATATGGTTACAGTCTAACAACAGTTATGAGAAAAAACAAAAAAGTTATTTTTCCTAATTGCAGCAAATGTAATTAATCTATATATTCAAATCACATTCAGATTATTTATCGGTATACACAAACATATAATACATTTATCATTACTATTAAATTTTCTTTGCAATTAACTCCATTTAATCCTAATGAGTACCCCTTTAATTCCTTCAATTTTCAACTTTAATATCGTGAGTAACCAATTACCTCAAAGTATTGCGGATTGATAACATCAGGAAGTGATGGTAAAGATGAAGGAATAAGTGGTTCCCTCATAATAATAGGCTTGTTATGACAGCATACAGTTCCTGGTAAAATATCTCTAAACGTTTGATGGTCTCCATTATCAAACATTCCATTAACCGGCGTGATCACAGGAGAATATGCATCAGTTTTACCAGAAAAATTTGGAATCGATTGGAATTGAAATGCATTAAATGGATTGGGTGGAAGTGTGAATATTATTTTTTGTTCTTCTTTAAATTGGTTGTCTTTAAATTGCTCTTCTTTAAATTCTTTAAATTGCTCTTCTTTAAATTCTTTAAATTGTTCTTCTTTAAATTGGTTGTCTCTAAATTGGTTATCTCTAAATTGGTTGTCCTTGAATTGGTTGTCCTTGAATTGATTGTCCTTGAATTGATTGTCCTTGAATTGGTTATCCTTAAATTGGTTATCCTTAATTTGTTATTATTTTAATCTCTCATTTTTTTTCATTATTTTGTTTTATACTTACTTGGATTTTTGGCAATGAATATTTGGAATTACCGGTTTTGGATGATGAGGATGCCCTGCGTAAAGCTCCGCTTTTCGTAATTGCTGGACTTGGCATAAGATTTGATAATTCAACATAAGCCTGAGGTGGATATAGATCATCGTGATGACCTGTTGCGTGCATCAAAATAGGTATTTTTCAGGTAAACGTAACGTATAAAAAAAATATATCATAAAAAAGAGAAAGAGAATGACCTTGCTTATCTTCATATACGATCATATGTTGAATACTGCCATCAACATTTGCTGAAATGGTTTTCTTCACCAAACCTTCATTACTATACACAAATGTGCCTTTGTTGGACACATGAAACTTTTTATTTTCTTTTTGAATACTCTCCCTAATACTTTCATCAAGATCTTCGTATTTCTTTATGTGATTAAGGCGCGACTCCAGCTCTTGATAAAGCAAAAAGTCTCCATAAATCCTACTTGGAGACCATAATCTACGACATGACAAGATATATAGATTAATAATATATAAATTATATTTATTAATCATATCTATTATATCTATTCTTTGTCTTACTTTCCGTCGGTCCAACGTTTAATTCCTGCTTCATTTTCGTCGTACACGAATCTTTAAAACAAAAAAAAGATTTGTTTATTTATTTATTTTTTTTTGATAATAAACCAGATAAAGTAAAATTAAAAAGTGTATCATTCTTACACCGATCCAGGTACAAGAGATTGCCTTTCTTCTTCAAGAGGACGTCTAGATGTTTTTTGCAATATTCCGAGTCGGCATGCTTCTATAAACATTTAATAATAAAAAATATATTTTAAAAATCACCGCAAGAATCACACAAGAATCACACAAGAATCACACAAGAATCACACAAGAATCACAAGAATTATAAGGCATCATAAAACAATACGTCAAATATAACAAGACATACCGAATATGATGAAGGCGTCTTTAGTATTCTCGATCAATCCTATTTATCGTTTTTTTTTTTTTCGTGAGAGTCACAAAGCCACTCCTTTAAACTTTCTTTGGCATAAACGGACTCCTCATCAGTAAATCAAAAAAATAATTTATACTTTAAATATACTTTACCATGAAAGGTTTCCATTTTTTTTCCCTTTTTTTTTTTAGGGAAAGAAATATTGCACAATGAAAAAACGGATAAAAAACACGAATAGACTACTTTTAACTCGAATAAACAAGGATCAGCGCAACGCGTCAATTATCAATTATGAATAGTAAAAAAAATAAACGCGAGTTAAAAACTGATAAAAAAAATCTGTGCCTATTTATATGAGATTACTTCTAATAATAAGTTATTATAATAAAGTATGACAACAACTGACTAGTATAATTTATTTAAATTTTATTAAAACGAAACAAAAAAAAAAAAGAATAAAGATGAAGTTTATATCAATGTACAATATCGCAAGTCTACAAGTTTATACCGTCATTCATTGATCTGTTCATAAAAATTCTATCCATATTAAAAATACCACGGAGTTTAAATTTCTCTAGTTATTCAATTTTTCTAAAAGAAGTATTTTTTAATTTAATTTTTTTTCTTGCCTATTTTCAATCATATTAATGATTGTAACTTGTAAACGTCATTTTATATGATCTATAACTTTATAATAGTTTATACAAGACAAATTTTTTTTACTTTTAACTTCGAATTATGTAAGTTTATTCTTTTAAATAATTAAATCACATGAACATATTTTCTCCGTCATCGTATGTTTCTTCACGTCAAATAATTTTCTCATGTTGTCGTCATTTAATTGATTTATCTTTGACGCATTAAATTCTCTCTATGTTAAAATGACATCAAGTAAATTCTTGATATGATGCAAGATACTTTTGATAAAGAAAACTCTCGATATATTACTATACTTAATTGAAGTAAAAATAATGTTAATTACATATACTACATACGTGTATACTATTATATACTACCGGTATAGAAAAAAATTTTTGGCTGTTATTTCATTAAGAATTAATTTTTATCGTATAAACACAAATTATACAAAGGTGTTATTATAATTATTTAACAATATCAATATCGTTAATTGTAACAGTTATAAATATTTATCGCCCACGCTAATGATTATATTTTTGAGATATCGTGCATAAAAAAAGTTTAATTAATAATTATCTAACATAATAAAAGTTTTATATTCTAATGCAGCATTAAATGAATTATAAAATGTCAAATAATATATTTTATTAAGCTGTACAGTATAAATCAAGTAATAATATATTTAATAATATATAAAGTAGTTTTTTTGATTAGATGGTTTTAAATAATTTTTAATACCTTATACAAATTTCTATAAAAAGAAAAATCTAAACAGTGCATATACACTTTGTGCCTCTATAGCAAAATTGAGCCTGCAATAGAAATTAGAATTAGGTTATAAATAGAATTGGAGTTAGGGTTAAAGTAAAGTAAAATTGTAGTAGGTTAGTGGTGCTATAAAAAATTGGTAGTCACATAATAATCTTTATGTATAAAATAATCCTCAAAATTTTACAAATTAGCCAATCAGTTTTTGAAATCAAATAATACAAAAAAATAAAAAACAAAACAATTGAATAAATAAAAGATTTAAAGCACTAAAATATTACTGTAATATTAGAATTAGTATTAAGGTTATAATAAGATATAATATATACTAAAATTTGACAAAAAAATTTTTTATTAAATACAAAAAGTGGTTTTATAAATAAAAGTTTGTACTATAATCAATTTTTTAAAAGTATATACTTTTTATATTATATTTAATTTACAATTTGATTAGCTATACAAAATTTCTTAAGGTGTTTTGGGTAGTTTCATATATAATCAAAATTTAGTTTATTAATTAAAATTTTTTTTAATGTTAAAGTAACTACTTGGAGGTCTAACATGATTTATTAAACTTTGATTAATACTAATATAGTTACAAAGACTATACTTGACATTATTATATTAATAAGAGTATAATTAGCCATATATACAACTTTAGTCATTATCTATTTAAAGGCTTTACTATATCCATTTCTATCTATAATTACTTACTAATTGCTATATTTAAGATTCATCTATAGATCTCCTATTTAAACTTTCTAATCAACCTTATACTGTTAGATATTATCATCAAAAAGAAATTTGTTGCTAAGACCTTCTAAAACTTTAAAGCAAACATATATTTTTATATAAATAGGTTTTTTATTCTTGTAATAAACCTATTAAAATAACTTATAGGTGTGGCAACTTAGTGAAGTTGGTAAGTTGTCACACTCTCAAGTAGCAAAACAAGAGTTGAATCCTACTGGCAATGAAATTTGAATTTTATAAAATATGTTATGGCAAACTGTGTATAATCTGACAGATCAGCATCTGTAACCTTGGTCATATCAGTTAGTACTGGGAGGATGTGAAACAGTAGTGTAATGCAAGAGTTACAAGAAACCCAAGTGATATATCTGGGTAAATTCAGGAGATCAGGCATACAGAAGCCTGCTTAGCAAGTCCCAATTGGAGAGGTAATACAAATCTTTGATGGTACTATATAAAGGAAGATCATTGGCAATCAGACCTAATAGCCAACCAAACAAGGACCAGGTTTTTAGCAAGGCATCACACCAATCAGGCTATGTATATATGAGAAAAAAGATTTATCAGAATACCAGGAGAGCTATTACTCATTTACATAAAGATGATTTAAAAGCACAAATTTCACCTGGAGTAATTTCATTTGTTCCTATTCTTGGACCATTACATGTTAGTCTTAATAGCAGAGAGCAAGTTATAAAAATTTATTATAGCTTCTTTAAAAAATTATTTCATAGTGTATTTGGATTATGTAAAAAATTTGCTAAAAAGCCAAGACCATGGAGAATAAATTTACTTTTGAAATTAGCATATAGTGCATGGATTAAAATTAGAGATTTAATAATAAAAAAATTTGGAGCTTTATGCAAATTTACTGAATATTAAGCAATAATTGATCTTTTAGATAATATTATTCCAGCAGTGCTTGATATATATGCTGTATTATTTCAATTAGGATCATTTGACGAATATCTTGAAACAATTTTTTGTATCTGGACTTTTGCTTTAAGATGGAAGCGTAAAAATTACAACAAAGCTCCATTAGCATTTTTATCAGATATATTTTATTAGAAACAAAATAATCATCCTATAAAAGAAGCAATTAAGCTTTTTTTAGTTAATTTTAATGATTATTGGATTGAAAATATTCATAGCAGAATTAGAGCATCAACAACATGCAAAGATAATGCAAATGATATTCAAAAACAAGCATATTTATTAGGTATTTTAAAATTTAATAATTATTAATAATTTTAAAATATATAAATACTAAATAATTATATTTATTATTAGATGCTAATAAACATTCTGCATTTAAAGAAGCATTTATGAATACTAAACATTATCCATATTCATCATCTGAATTAGATTTTTTAACTAACAAGACATGTTTATTTTTACTTCAACAATTTCAAATAGTTTTTGACGAATATCAAAAAAAATTAAAAGCTAATGCTATGTTATCTACAACAAATCCAAAACCAAAATCTAAAAAAGATAAAAAAGATTCAAATATTGAATTTATTACTATAGATGATATAGATGAAAGAGTATTACCAGCAGGATATCATACTACATATCTACCTATTTTTAATGGTTGTGATTATTGTTATAAACTATTTGAGCAAGATTCTGATGGAACAATTTTGATATGTGGCCATGGATATCATTGAAATTGTTATAATCAAATGGAACTCAAATGCAAGCATTGTATACAATATTTTAAAGAAGGAATATGGAATAATGTAAATGCATTTGTAAAACGTTTAGAAGCTAAAGATAAAGATAAACTTACTAAAGAAGATTTAGAAGATGAAGATGAAGATGAAAATGAAGAAGAAGATACAAGTAATTCAATAGAAGATCCTGAAAATATTGAAATTAATGAAAAAGAAAAAATTGAATTAGATTTACAAAATGCAATTAATAAAATAAACACTTGGTAATTTATTTTTTTAATATAGAATTGTTATAAATATACTGTATATTTGATATTATAGTATGTTTTTTAATTACATTTATTAATAAATAAAATATTTTTATTTAAATTTATATAAAATCTTTATTTATATATTTTATAACTAATTTAATAACAATTTGAATTTAAATATTTAAATCTAATAGTTCTTAATATCAGATCACTATTAAACAAAATTTCACTAAATACTACAGGTTGAATTAATGAATAACAGGTACATATCAGAGACAAGTCTTCCAATATGTACCCATTATTCTACTATAGATCTGCCAAATAACTGTAGTATATCGGTAGTATAATGGTAACATATAGGTTAGA
The DNA here is from genome assembly GCA_910592135.1 of Racocetra fulgida. Lineage (NCBI taxonomy): Eukaryota > Fungi > Glomeromycota > Glomeromycetes > Diversisporales > Gigasporaceae > Racocetra > Racocetra fulgida. Next base: position 7,510 of record CAJVPZ010001301.1, on the reverse strand, counting down.
TATCGGGAGGTAGAATGATAATAGTAACATAACAGTAACCTACTATGACATTCTGGTATTTTACTCTTAGCACTATTTGGACTAAGTGTAAAATACCAGGATGTCCCGATATGTTACTGTTATATTACTGTTATCGATTTACCTCCCAATATCTAACCTATATGCTACTATTATGCTACTGATATACTACAGTTATTTGGCAGATCTATGGTAGAATAACAGGTACATATCAAGAAATTTGTCTCCCAACATGCACCCATTATTCATTGATTCAATCTATATAATCTCTAACTAGTTGACAATAAATATCTTTCAACAAATTTGCAAATATAAAGTATCTTACTAAAAGAGGCTTTGATACTGTTTTTAAAGTAGTATAGATTAATAGATATATTACAGAATTCAAAATAAATAGGATAAAAAAAATAAAATAAAATAATAATTTAAAATATAAAACAAAACTTTTTAAAAATATAAATATTATACTATAATTTGTTGTAATAATCTTATTTATATTTATTAATATTTTATTAGAAACATAAGCATGGGGATGATTTGACAATTGCAATATATGAAATAACTAAAAGAGACAGTCTACTGACATAGCATTCACATGATTTATCTTTCTTACTTATCAGCACAGCAATTGATATTTCATTTTTCCAATCTACTTAATTTCTTGAAGCACAATAACCAAATAATAATGATAATGTCAATTTTGCTGTGCCGATAAGGGAAATAAGCCATGTGGATGCTGTGTCAGTAGATCGTCTCTAACTAAAAACCCAAAAAATATCATGATAATTCCATCACTGCAACTTTTATAATTAGATCTAAATTAATAACTCCAAATTACTATTTAATTTTCATAATTAATATATATCAACTACATGATGTATCTATCGAAATGATCCCTAAATCTAATAAAACTAATATAATTATTGCATCAACCCACCTCAAAACCCATCTATTTTTTTATTTTTTTAAGGTCGATCTATTTATTTATAAATAATTATTATTATTTAATGTTATCATTACTTAATATTTTTTAAAAATATCGTAGTTATTTAATATTTATTAATTACATAAACACAACAGTCTTGAATTAAACTAAATTAGCCAATATAACTTATAGATAGCATTGATATTGAATTATGCAATAGATAAATATTATAAAATTTGTTCTGCCAGAACAAATGGTTGCTGAAATATGCCACTGCACGGCATATGTCAACCAACCATTTGCTTTGACAAACCAAATTAATGATACTTATTCATCGCTTGACCAATATCTTTCGCCAATTAGATATTTTTAATAACTGCTACAAATGGCAGTTTTCTGAATTCCCATAGAATTACTAGGCTTCAGATAACATGAAAACGCTTTTGCTTATCGATTTCAACGCCAATTCCTAAATAATAACTAACCAACTTGATATATTCTGTTAGAATTTCTTATTTCTGCTGATTTTTGGTAATGTGTGGTTAATTCGATTAAAAGCTTCAAACCTATATTAGCCATTCATTGCTTCACCAATATTATAATTTTTGCCATCATTCGGACCTTTTTTTTATAACTACTACTACAGATAGCAGTCTTCCGAATTCCCATAGAATTACCAGGCTTCAGATAATATAAAAACACTTTCTGCTTATCAATTCCAACGCCAATTCCTAAATAATAACAATAACCAACTTGATATATTCCATTAGAATTCCTCATGTCTGCTGATTTTTGGTAATGCGTGAAAAAAATTTTTACATCACACAAAGTAAATCTTTAAATACCGTTAAACGTTTTATCTTTTTAGATTGTTCAGATCTCTCTTGAAATCGCCTAAGGCAGCTTGATTACAAGTTTTTAAAAAACAAATTAGCCGTTGAAGTAAAGCTTTCTAAAAAAAAACTCTAAAAAAAAAGTATTTCCCAGACCTACTTAGCTATATACTATTAGGCTAATAGTAAAAATTTGGCATTAGTAGAAGTCTCTCGAGAATCTGATTATATCTGATTAAATTAGCCAGCTGTTAGTAAGGCCAAAGACCAATATATTCTGAAAGTTATTCGCTCATAGGTGACATATTCGATGACTTGTCATATGAGCGATTACATTTTCATATAGGGGGTACTCTAAAACCAATATAAATAATTGTATAACGATCGATGTTACAGTTGTATCACATCAGCCAATCAAAATGACTTTTCATCATGCTATACTATAGTGCATATTAATGATTACTATATTAGATACTTTGCTATAGATTTTCTATTACTAGTTAAAATAAAGTTTTTATACTTATATTGCAAATAAAATAAAATAAATAATAAATATTTATAAATTTAGATTAATAATTATTTTTTATATTTATATATAAAATTGTTATACTTAATATTTTAATGCTGATTAATATCTTTAATTAAAATCTTCAAATTTTATAATAATCTTTTTTTTTGAATTTGTATATATATGATAAGATAAGTTACAGATTTGTATTAAAATAATAATAAATTCTAACTATCTATTGTATTTTGTATAATTACTTAAATATAGCAAATTATCACTTAATTTTTTATTTATAAACTAATTTATGTCTAGCTATCATTAATTATAGAAAAAGAAAAAAGAAACTCTAAGTTTATAATATAAAGTTTATTTTTTATAGTTATACCTTGTTATTCTTTAAATTGTAAAGAAAAGAAAAAGCTCAAATTTTATAATATTAAGGTTATTTTTTATAATTACACCTTGTTATTCTTTATAAATTGTAATTAACACAAACAAATTTGCTTGATTTTTATACTTTTTTAACTATAATTTATTTTTTACCTAGTTGGTTTAGGCTACAGATAAACTAGTTTGGGTTTCTTTTCTTGTTATTTTAGGATATAGAGTTTAAATATATTCTTTTCATTGTAAAAGAATCAATTTAAATTTCAATAAAGATAGAGACATAGTCTCACTATTAACATTCAAAAAAAAATTTTTATAATAAAGTTTATAAAATATGTTTTCAAGAATATATTCTATAATAAATATATACCCCATATTATTTATAAATTATTATTTTATTTAAAAAATACTAAATATAATTTAATTTTCTAGGCAAATTTGCCTGAAATACAGTTTAAGGAATATATATTTAAAAAAAAAGTCACTATGAGCTATACAATGCTTGCAACAATATAGTGTAGCATAAATTTGGCTATTGGATAAGTATTCTAATATTTTAATGCAGTAGTTTTTAATTATACAATTTATTGTTTAACTTTTTTACTTATATTGGCATTTTTTTTACATAAAAATTTTATTAATAGCAACAATAAAAAAAAAAAAAAAAGCTAAGCAACATTCTTAAAGCTTTTCTAATTGCTTATTAATCATTTATTATGCTATTTTGCTAAGCTTTACTTATTTAAATTCATGTAATTAAGAATAATATATTTTAGCTATATGCTATCAAACAATTTAAACTACATATAAATTTTTTATACAAAGTATATATGTAATTTTGTTTATATGATGCACTAGTTATATTGTCAATTTTTTGTTCTATTGATAAAAATTATATTTTATTCTAAATTTTATTATTCTATTCTATAGTTCTATTATTCTATTTATTTTTTACTATATTAATATTAATTATAATCTAATTGTCAATTTTTTATTTTATTGATAAAAATTTTATTTTATTTTAAATTCTATTATTCTATTCTATTGCTCTACTGTTTTATTCATCTATTGCTAACAATACTTTACATAATATAAGATCAGATAGCTTTTTATATTAATAGATAAGTATTCTTAAAAGCTATCACATTATAGTACAATATACTACTAATAGTAAAGTGTGTTTCTATTATTAAGTAGAGTTTTTGTAGCAGTATTTTATAGTATTTTAATAATAAAATTAGAAGTATTTATCTGTTTTAAATATATTATATATCAAATTAAAGCTCTGGTTAAGCTTAATCTTTTTCTATTAACAAGCAAGAAGGTTTACCGTATTTTCGCGTAATAACGCGCAGGGGTGTAATTTTAAATTTTGGCCTAAATTAAGCTTAATTCGGGCCAAAATTCAAAATAACGCTCATGGGCGTTATTATGCGAAAATACAGTATTTAATAAAATGTAAAGTAAATAATAAAAATGTAAAATATTGGAAATATAGTTATAATATAGTAGCAAAAGGTATTAGAGCTATAAAACTAAACTACTTATAAGTAAAATTAAGTATAGAACAACTTTACTTAGGCAGCCAAAGATAGTTTACTTAATAAAATTTTGAGTAAATAGCAATTGATTTTAAAAAAAATTTAGTCAAGTAATTATCAAAAAGAGTTAGTGATTTGTATCTTATTATTATAATCTCTAAAATACTTAGTAAAATTAACCAAATAATATTTTATATAATTTGGTTAAATTTTAATTTTAATATATCGTAAAACGCAGTGCAAGATATCCCCTTGATTTAGACCCCTTGATTTGTACCAGGTATATTACAAGGGCATTTGTTGTGGTATTTTATAAGAGACCCAGGTATAAATCAATGCTGATTTAATATACTTTATATTTTTTTTTCTAATAAACTAATATAACTTCTTCACAAAATACCTCCAAATAATATACCTACTGCCATATAATATACCCAGGTGTATGAATCAAATTTTGATCATGTGGAATGTAAAATACCTGGGTATCTTGCACTGCGTTTTATGGTAATAGATTTAATAAAATTGTTTTTTTTTTTTTAATATTAATGATAAAGCCATGCCTCTATCTTTATTGATATAAAACATTAATCTATTTTTAAAATATTATAAGAAGAATAGAGATTCAGACTAGTTTATCTGTGATCTAAACCAACTGGAGTGGCTAAGACTCATCTAAATTTGGGTATTAGTAATAATATAAGAAAGATTGGTTTGATATTTGATCTAATGTATATACTAAGAATTTATCTTGGAGCTAATAGAAGTAGAAGGAAGAGGTTAAGATATGTGCGAAGTAAAATTAGAAGATAGGTTATCAGTAAAAGAATAGGCTGTTGTTCTATAAATACAATAGGGGATCCAAATTTTATAATAAATTTGTTGATTAAGATGAAGTAGAAATTTGATAACAAGTGTTGCAGCTATTTTTGGGTTGATAAGTTTGAAACTGGTGATAATTTTATTTGGCATTAAACCAGATAGTATTGAGAAAACTGAAGGTGTATTTGGTATATTGTGTATAGTCATACAGTATAGTTGTTTAATCTCATGATGCAAGTTGATTATAATGTCATCAGTAGTATCAAGTGTAGTTGTGTTGAGAGTATGTTGTAATGAATCATCTATTAAATTGAATAGTAGCTGGTCAGATGAACAGGTTATCCTATGAAGATGAGAGCTAATATAATGGCATTAATAGCAAGTAAATGAATATGAATGATATCATTTGTGTAAAATATATGGAGTAGAGAGTTTATCTAGTAAAATTTTAATCATAGAAGACTTAAGAGCAGAAGATAAAAACTGTGCAAGAAGTTGAAAATTTTTGATTGTTGTTGATATATAACCAAGTAGCTTGCCAATTAATTTGGTTAAAAATTTTGTTCTATTTTTGAAACCGGTTTTGTGTTATCTATAATGTATAGATATAAGTATGGTATATTGTACGGATATTAAGGCAAGTAGGTAACTCTAAATGAGAGTTCTCTTTTTTTTTTTTAATTTTAAAAGGTGAGACTATGCCTCTAACTTTATTGAAATTCAATTGAGTTCCTTTACATAAATTATAAAGGAGAGTTCTCAAAAGTCAGAGTATAAGATAGATTGTAGATATTATAAAGCATAAATATAAGATATGGTAAATTATAGTAGTTGTATGCAAGTTGGTTAGCAAGATTGTTGTAATTGTCATCTTGATGGCAGTAACTTTATGAAATGTAATATGAATATTATAGTGTATTCCATAGTGAAAAGTATAATGTATATATATATGAAAGAGTGATAGGAGAGTGCACAAGGCTTTGGTATTTAGAAATTACAGATTGAAAATCAGTATATATATTTATAGTGCAGTTTCTGGGAGTAGTAATAAGAGCTAATAAAATAGTTACAAGTTCTGCCTTAAATAAATAAGGCCAGAGTTTTGTCTAAGCATGAAAGATATGTAGTATTGAGTTGTTAGTTATTTGAACCTATCCAATACCCATAGAGCATTGTGGAGTTTCTAAATCAATAATAGAGCTATCAGTATAGAAGTGAAGTTCAGATAAGTTAGAATTATAGTTGGCAATCTGTTGAAGATTATTTGTTGATAAGCTAAGTTCAAAAATTATTGAAATTGAGTGTATAGCAATACAAATATTGGATAAACTTGGAGTTTGAATAGGGTGTCTAATTGCAATAGAATATATAAGGTCTAGATGGTTGGCATTAAAGTTAAGGGTTTTGTTTGATATATTTACTTAGCCAAAGAATTGAGTTAAAAGGTTAATAGGAATAATAACTTTACATTTATTAGCAATTGTATGAAAGTTAAAAGAGCAACTAGGACATATGTGTAATTGAATAGGTGAAAGAAGATAAAGGCGAATAAATTGTGATTTAATATAGTATTGCTAGTAAGTAATTAGAATATTTTATATAAAGAAGATTGTTTTCTAACTTTGTTAACAAAAATTTGGTTATCATATACCATAATAAGCTATAATTTTTTTATAAAGAAAAGTGCCCAGTTGTATAACTATAATAGTTTGTTTGAAATAGATATAGATGTTGATAAAGTGTGCGATTAGAAGAGTGACTAGTAACTAGATCTTCTAGATAAGTAAACCAAAGTGGCTGTTTGCCTTTTGGAATTTTGTATATACAAGGAAAAATATGTTTCCAATCTAATAAGCATGAGTTATTAAAAATAGTGAGTTGGTCAAGATATAAAATATGAAGATATCTAAGTTGCTTTTTGAAAGTTAAATATTTAGAGCCCTCTTAAATAGTATGTGAAATATTGTGTATTAAATTAGCAGTAAATACTATACCAAGATGTTTAAAGAGTTGAATAATCTTGAAGCTAGTTGTATATTTGTTAGGTCTATCAATACAAGAGTTGTTATATATTAATATATAAGTAGGTGACCAAAAATTATACTGTAGTTATTGAAGTCAAATACATATACTAGTACTGAGAAGGTTATAAGAATTAAGTCTTTTAGTAAAGTTTGTGATATAGTATTGCAGTTAAATATCCCATATGTTGTGAATGTTATATAGTTGAGAATGAAGTAGTGTACTAGTATTAACATTAGAAAAGAAGTTATTTGAAGCATAGCTTCACAACCATTGATCTAATCAAGATGAAACTACTACCATTCGAATCAGCTCATCGATATGAATCTAAAGGTGGTGAGATTATCCAAATCTGATTACAGGAAGCTGAGATATCATCGAAAATGTGATTTACTCAAGTGACTTAAATGTAGATCACATGTGTCACAATCTGATTGGCTGATGATCAACTGCGCGA
>CAJVPZ010001300.1:0-14887 GCA_910592135.1 Racocetra fulgida | reverse complement strand
GAAATATGTTGGAGTGCTGCATTGATAATGCTTGTTTGTATTTTATACCAGGTAGACTCAAGTGTTTCTGTTGTATTAATATCAAGTGGTGTGTTGTTCTTTTTGAGATTGGATGTAACTTGATCTGTATATATTTGCCATTGTTTCTGTTTCATATTCTTATAAAGAAATACTCTTTTGCAAGTTCAGGTTGCTGTTCGTTTCTTGCTAATAAATGCATATGAAAATAACCATAAGGAGATTAAATTCTGATGGTCACTTTCTGTACTGTTTTAGGATCATCTGTATACAAAGAAGTTAAGTAGAGAATTAAGTGGTTAGCCCATATATAGTTAATACAACTTTTATATTTATTACTTTGCCAAATATATGTGGAAGATTGTATATGAGATGACAGATCATACATATTATTGAATTAAAGGAATTGGAGTAATTTGTATTTAATCAAAGTTGAGTGTAGATTATTGTTATCTACAATGAAGTCTTATATTATAATTAGTTGTAGACCTGCGGTTATCACTTGTTGAATCTATTAAATAATAGTATTTTGAACTTATAGATGAGTTTGGGAATTGTCACAAAGTAAGTATATGGAGATAATTCAGAATTTAAAGTTATGTTTAAAGAAAAGTTCTATGGCAATAGTATAGTCAGAAAAGGTGATAATGTTGTGTATATAAGGGTTAAATCATTTGTTTAGCATAATAGCTGTATCAGCTTTGGAGCTATCAGTATAAGATCAGTAATATAAAAAGTGTTGAGATTTGTAAAATTTTTTAACAGTATCAATGTTAGAGATTTTGGTTTCAGTTATACTTATAATACTTAAATTATTAGAGAGACAATAATCTTTTCAAACTTGTTGTTTAAGATTAATATTATATCTATGTATATTGTGAATAGCTATAGAAATATTGAGGACTTCTTTAGTCATACTGTTGTTGTTTTAGTTAAAATTAAATTAGGTTGGAGTATGTGGTAATATATTATGACAGGATGTATTATCAGTTGTCAGTTCTAATAATTTGTGTAGATGAAAATATATTACTTAGGTTTGTAGTTGATATGTTATAAGAAGTGGAAGGCCTAGTTTGTATATTAAATTTGAACCTTAGAGGTATATTGAAGGAGATATATAATATAGAGAAAATGTGGTGATTGGGTAATATATTAGGATCATCTGGTAGATATATATGTGCTTCAGTTTTATCACTGTTAACTGTGATTAGAAGATTACAAGCAAAATGCTTGGTATTGTTTTCTAATAAGTATGTTTTAAATATATGAATTGTTTGTGGTTCTTTTAATAAGGGTAGGTGATAATAATTAAGATATCTGTTGAGCATATATCCAAATCATAGAAGTTTGATAAAATTGGTAATAATTTAGATAGACTTTCTTCTGTAGTTGTACTTACTATTTTAAGCTTAGTTCTCACAGCTATGAAGAGTTCTATAGTCTGCTATATATATTTGGTCTGACTATTATTAATCTGGTCCTTTGCATGTTTATAAAAATATTTGATAAGACAAATTTTAATATAATATAGAATTCAGAAGATTAATTTAACACATTTGAAACCTTTACTATACTGGTGATGTTTATGTGGATTGTAAAATATATGATAAGTAAGTTTTTATATAAAATTTAGCAGATTTTAAATGTATTTACTTAATTTTAATTACTTTTTTTAAGCAAAAACTGCTTATCACAACTTAATTTAATTTTACTTCATATACAGTTTGATAAAAATTATCTAATTACTAATTTATAAATATTTAAAAAGTATTAGAAAAAGCTTTCTTTAATGCAAATTAAAAACTACAAAGTTCTAATTAATACTTAAAATACACTATTTACAACCAAATACTTTATGAATATTTATTACTTTTCTTTAATAGAGTATCTTCATCATATATTAAAAATTTTAGTATTAGCTTTTGCTTATACTTCAAACTAGAAATTATTTCTGAATCATGCAAAATTGTAGAAACAAAATCTTTGAGCAGAATTACTTTTTTTTGATTAATCCAATATAATAACTTCATGAAGTAAGCAACTAAATTAAATATTTATATTATTAAATATAATAATAATTTATTAATATATAATGATATATATATATATGATTTATTTAGGATCTTTTAAATGTGGTGATTTTGTTCAATATTTTTTTATAAAACTTTACAAAATAGTTATATTTAGTTATTTGTTATAAAAAATAATTTAATGAAAGTTCAGATACAATAATTACTTTCTTATAATAAAATTTCTCAAAATTTATAATCTTTAGAACATGTATTAAAATCTCAATAATCTTATAAACTATCTTTATTATTATAAAAACTTGTAGTCTAGCTTAAAGATCAATTAGATCTACTATTTTTGATCTATTTGCTAATGAAATATTATACTACTTTAATAGATCTTGGAAGTGTTGACCTGTTAAATTTTGAAATCAACATCTGGCTAAATATATATCAACAAATCCACTATTTAATTCAATAATTTTAGTTTTAAAATTCTTTTTAGATTTGTACTATAATAACTTTGGTACTTTTAAAATTGTAGACTACTTTTTAGATAGCATTTATTTAAAATTGACAACATGATACATCAAATAAAAAGCAACTACATAATAACTTTGTCATTAGATTTGTATCTTTTAAAAAAATATTCAAAACTTTATCAAACTATTTTTTAAATAAATAAAAAGGGTTTGTAAATTTTTTTTTATTTTTTATTATATTTTATTTTATTTATTTTAATTTTTTATTTATTGTTTTATTTTATTTATTTATTTATTTTTTTTAGATTTACATTAAATTTAAATAAAACCAATTATTGGATAACTCTAGAATTAGAAATTTTTACCTCAGATCTTTATCAGAGAAATAATATCACTAAAATATTATATTATAATATATATAGAGGCTACTAAATATATAGACAACTAAAGATCAATTAATAAATCTTTTATTTAATATTTATTATAGTAGATGATAATATCAAATTATAGATTAAGAGCTTTAGTTTATAAATTAATAAACTTTAAAAACTGCAAAATTAAGACTTGCTCTCAATATAAATTACAGTTTTTATTTAAACTATTAGATTTAATTTTGTATAACCATCATTTATATATACTGTAATATGTATATTATGCAATTGCTAGAAAAGTAGCTTAGTTGCTTAATTATTATATATTCAATTTTAACATCATATAGAGCAAATAATTTAATTAATTACTGGAAGCATTTTGAGGTTCTATTACAATGGTCTCATTTACCAAACCCAATTACTTATCAATATTCATTTATGATGTCAGATAATTAGAGAATTCTTATAATCTTTTCTTTTATTTTAAAGCATTGTCTAACTGTTAAAAATATTAAAAAAATTTTAATATTTATACAAAAGAGTTATATTTTTCTTATTGATCAGATATATGAGATTGTATTATTTATACTTGGGTACTTTTTGTGAAGACAGCTAAAGAAGTATTCTCTTTAACTATATAATAATCTAATAGATATTCTTATCTACAAACTATTTTGAATAATGAGTTTAATATCTTAATTCAGATATAATTTATCATTTAACATTAGCTTTAAATTTTAATTATAAAATTATTAACACATTATATTGTAAGCTTTTTTCTAATAATATTGAGAAATTTTCTAATCTTCATATAAACTGCCATTTAGCTTATCATACACATTAATATGCAATTTGCATAAATACCGCAGTTGATATATAGAAAATAGTGCATCAAATATTTAATGCAATTTTTTTTTATACCAACAAATATAATTTTGAGCTTACTTTATTACAACAAATTAATATATTACAAACTTTTGAGGCATCTTGTAGATGGTAGAATAGATGATTGAATGCCTTGTTATTTAATATAATCTATTTTTTATTATTTATTACTATATCATAACTTCACTCTTTATTATCTGGTTGGTGCATTAATAACTATAGCTTATTAATATACTATTTAAAAGTATTTTTGATCAGTTACAAGTTAGAGATAAAAAATAATTAATGTATTATTTCTTTATTTTTACTCAGATTAAAGTTATTTGACCAATAAACTATAACTATTGTCATATAATAAGAATAAATACAATAGTAAGATTTTAGTGGCTTTAACCCTGTTTAAAATAGAATATCTCATTTTTTTTATATTATATCTTATAAGTATTTAATTTTTTAGAAATTTAACTGCTATTACCAATTCTAGACTTTTAAATTGTTCAAAAATAAAGCTAGGGTTAAGATGGAATAAAAATCAAATCAAAGCAGCTGGATTTATATCAACAAATATTAAACTAAATAGATTATTTAAGGATATTACAAAGGTATATTTATTAATTTATTCATTTGAGCAAGCATTGTTTAAACACAAGTTCATTTTTATAAAATCATATCATATATAGCACTTAAATCTGACAGTAATTATTATACAGTAAAATTGAAAGTTGACAAAATAGTTAAAATTATACAATATGATGAAAGTATATTAATATTTAGCAAAACAATAAGTATAATTGAACTTTCATAAAATGACAATCAAAAATATGTTTTTTTGTTTTAATTAGCTAGAAGATCTTAATAAATAGGACTTTTTGTTAAATTGTCTAGTCTATCATATTCAATATAATTCTTTAAGCTGAATTTATCCAATTTTTACAGTATTACAATCATTAAGCATTCCTTTTATTCACTATTGTAATTCAAATGGTTCTTTTCAATGACATGATATTACAAATACTATGTACATCTATAATGACTTCTTCTTCATAATAAGTTGAAACAAAATAATTTTTAATATAGAATATTATGTAATAGTGGGCTCTTGTATTACTTAAATATATATAATAAGTTGCAAATTATCATCAACAAATAAAAAGAATATAAAAATAAATTGATTTATAAAGCTTTTTATTTGCTTAATATCATTATTATAAAAACCTTAATGTATGCTATTATATTTTTAAATTACTTGTTTAATAGATTCTTACTAGTACAATTAACTAGCTTGATAATAGACTAATAAACTCCTATTATTAATTTAAAAAAAATTAATTATTAGGCTTATATAAAAATATATGATTTCTGCAAAGTAATATATTATCAATATTTTAGTAATAATAATACCTAAAAATTACTATTATTTAATTAATTTATTAGATATTTAAAGGTGCTAATGATGAAATAATCTTGTAATAAATTATTAAAATTGCTAACTAGTACTAATAATGAACTATATATTGCTTATTATTGGCAAATAATTGCATATCTTGAAATTATCAGATTTTATTTTTATTTTTTTATTAACTAGCCTCTTTGGTGTAGAGGTTTTTATTTAAGTATACTGGGTGAGGAGCTTACAGCAAAACCCCAATTATATTAAAGAATACAACTAACTATATGTACAACTTTTGATTGCTTATTTAATTAGTCCACATATAGATAGTACACCATAGATTTTATACTAGCTGCCATACCTATAACCCAACTAGGGATTATCTATTTAAACCCTCTGTAATGTACACATCTCTTTTGTATCACTGAAATATCTCTGTTATATTTGTTAGTTGAGAAGTCTCAGATACATGCTATAGGCTTAGAACTAATTTATCCTTGAGATATTATTGCTAAAGCTTTCTATATCCACAATCCAGCTAACCTAGACTTTGATAACTTATACCAAGTCTGAAAACAAGTACTTGTGAGCTAAAGCCACTACCATTGTCTACTTCTGCCTTTATGAAGTTTACCCAAACCCCAATACCCACTTTACAGACTATTATCAACTGTCTTAGCACACCAACAGCATCCCCAAACTTCCAATCCAGATGATCTGAAGTGACTTGTGTTTCCTAGTATTCTGATAAATCCTTTTCTCTGTATATATGTAGTCTGATTGGTGTGGTGCCTTGCCAAACACTTGGTTCTCATTCAGGTTTGCTATCGAGTCCAATTGCCAATGATTATCCTTTACATAGTACCATCTAAGAGCAGTGCTACCTTTATATTCAGGACTTGCCAAGCAGGCTTCCATGTGCCCTAATCACCTAGATTTACCTGAATACATCACTTGCATTTCATGTAACTCTTGCATTATACTTCTGTTCTGCATCCTCCCAGTACAAGCTAGTATGACTAAGGTTACAGGTGCCAACCTATCAGATTACACACAGTCTGCGTAACTCATTCTGTAAAATTTGAATTTTGTCATCAGTGGGATTTAAACTCTTGTCATGCTGATTGGGGTGTAACAACTTACCAACTTCACTAAGTTGCCACACTCTATTATCAGATTTTTATAAAGTATTTTATATCTGTTATTTCTAGATGATATTTTATTTCTTACATTTTTATCCTATTAATTTTACACCTTATTTATTTCTTTTATTTATCATATATTTCAAGTAATATATCATGTATATAGACCAGTTATTAATCTCTATTATCAAAATGTATAAATAACCCCAATATCTACTAGGAATCAGCAGTGCTTTCTACTCAAATATTAATTAGAGTCGTATCTTCATATATGAGTAACTCAAGGCTTTAGTAATAAACTATTATACGTCTCTTTGTATCTTCATATACATTTAGTGTTTGCCTCTTTCGTAATTGCAAAATCACATTAAATCCCCTTCAACGTTAGTATTGATTTATTAGCACAATACTCATATTATGCAAGACGAACATGAAATATTTGGTTATTATTGTCTTCAGTTATCACGTTCTTATAAAGAGGTAGTTCAGGTATAATAACGTGATAAGCACGATATCTTTATCTTCCCCAAGTTCGCCAACAAAAGTTTACTGTCATGTGATATTTGACAAAGTTCTTTATATTAGGTTCAGGCCTATTTAGTGTTATAATTATAGGTTTTAATGGTAAAATTAATCAAGAAAAACTTTTTTGTTAATGCGCAGAAGGTGATTTCCTATGTAGTTTTTGGGTTATAAGCGATTTTTAACAAAACGAACATTTGTTTTTAATATTTCTGATTGTGTAACTTACACCTATAGGATAGATAATTTACGTAAGTTATTTAACTGACATAAGTTTAAATTTAAGTAACGCAAGTTATATGTAACTATGTAAGTTAAAAATTTTTTATTAATCATCTTACCTTAGAATAATTTGGATATTTTCAGATATTACTTGAAAAAAAATAGTTCGACGTTGCTTGTACCATATTGCACTGACTACAGTACCCCTGCTATAATACCCCTATGAAAAAGACCCAGGTACAATTCATGGGTTTGTGATTCAGAAGATGACCAGTAATACAACACAAAAAAGGAAATTTGATTTTGTAAATTAACAAAGTGCGTAAAAACACAAATTTAAAGTTAGAACGTTAACATTAGAAGCTATATCTATAAACTATTTCACTTTTTTCTTCTTTCTCACGTGTTCAGAATTCAAGTCAGGATCAATGTTAAAGATCTGAAATTTTTTTGGTTCTTTGAGAACATAAATTGATAATTTTATGTTCTCATAAAAATTTTAATGTTCTTAATGGTAAAAAAAAAAAAAAATAAAAAAAATAAAAAAATAGAGAAATTATATATTTTCTATACGTGTGTCATATGAGAACATAAATTATAAATTTCATGTTCTTAATTGGTTCTAAAAAGAGAACATATTTTTTAAATACAATGTTCTCAATTGTTTTGAAAGTTCTTGAGAACACTGAGAACATCAGATCTTTAACACTAGTCGGGAAGATTCACTGATTTGCTATTTCCTTTTTAGGAGTTTGTATTACCAGCACAACTAAGTAAAGCCCCCGGGAGGGTACTATTCAAGAAATTTAATGGTTGATTGAATAGTACTCGGGGTACTGTAGTCAGTTTCATACGGTAATTAGTGTTTATTGATTGTCCATTTCGGAAAAAACCGTACCTTTACATATTAAAAGTTTTGTCTTAATGCTGGCCAAGTTTATCATAATTTTGGCTAGCATTAAATTTATATATTTGTAACTTACATTAGAGTCATGTAGCTTACATTGTAAGTTACAATGTAAGTTACGTCGTCAGGTAAGTTATCCCATCCCTACTTACACCAAACCGAAGTTCATTATTGGCTTATTTTCGTCGATCATCACGTGACAGTAAAATTACATAGTAATTTTGTGGGGTAGTTAATATCTTTTAAATATGGTTTTTCACGAAAACTTAACCAATCTCAGAAATTTCTTGGAAAGATATCATTTTTAATGAAATTCACACTATTTACAAGCTAACTGGACACTTTCGGAGGCAAAAGTTCTAATAATATCAGTAACTTTTTTTTCATCAAATGCTTGCAACGAGAGATAAGCAACACTGCAATCTCAAAATCAGATCCGTTCATTTCACCGACAATCAATTCACCAACAGTACGATTTACCGACAGTAATTTCGCCGACAAAACAATTCTGTTAGGGTCAGGCTAGAATTAGAGTTAAGGATAGTGTAATTTATAACCTGTGAAACGTACTATCGGTGAATCGTATTATCGGTGAAATAACTTGTCGGTAAATCGTACTGTCGGTGTATTGATTTGCGGTGAAATGGACCGGATCCTTTAGAATTGTGATTGATATTTTTGTAATTAGTCATTGCCTATAGAGAATAGACAATTTGAAAGAAAGATAAAAAAGTTTACATCCTATGAAATCCGATTATAATTATCCTTTCAACAAGATTAGTGATGTGCAATGCGCATGATTTTTATATATACTTTTAATGCCGGTAAATCAGTATAATGCCGGTGTATGAAAAGCCTCTAAACAGGACCCTAAATGAGATTTTTTCTATCTCCACTGATATTAATTCTATTTATTTTTATACCAGATGGGGAAAAGTCTCTAAACAATCCCCTTTTTACTATCTCCGCTAAGATTTATATTGCAATGATTACTAATTATGAATATCAGAATGATGTTTTTAGTGATTAGAAAAGAGGGAATTTACACATAAAGGCCAAAGAAAGAAAATAATTACGAATGAGGGCCTAAAATAGAAATTCTTACATATGACGCCCAAAATCAAAAATCATTACAAATAATGGCCTGTCTGATCTCCAAGCTATACTAGGCGACTAAACCACAAGACTTACATAGCGTCGCCCAGAAATATTGTAGCTAGATTTTTTGCTGGCTTATTTATGACTTCGAAAACTGATTGCTGGTTATGTTTATTATGCTTATAAACATTAGAACTTTGATTTTTATTTTATCTTTGTTTTGATTTTCACTTAGTCTTCGCTTTAACTTCATTTTGATTTTATTTTATTTTTGCTTTGAATTTGCCTTTCACTTTAATTTTCGTTTTGACTTAGATTCATTTTTATTCTCCTTTGCTTTGCTTTCGCGCTAACTCTCATTTTGGTTTTCACTATGACTTTCGCTTTGACTTTCATTTTGACTTTCACCTTTATTTCGAGAATTTTTGCCATGTTGAATTCACAAAAATATTATTTTGTCAATCATTTAAATAAGCTATTGAAGTTCATGAAAATTTCAAACTTTGCTTTTTATTCGTGTTATTTAGTTATGTATAAAGATCTTTTTTAATTAATGCGTTAAATTCGTGAATAGTACATTTAGCTTTTTCGTGTAAAAAAATAAATTACAATTTAAAGCTATTTTAATCTGGATACCATTTTTTTTGGGCGATGCTATGTAAATCTTGTGACTTAGTCGCCTAGTATAGCTCAGAGATCGGGCAGGCCCTTATTTGTAATGATTTTGATGTTGGGCCGTTATATGTAAGAATTTTTATTTTGGGCCCTCATCCGTAATTAATTTCATTTTTGGGCCTTTAAATGTAAACTCCTCTAAAAAGACAAGGTCTATTTAAGCTTTCACCCACCCGGTATATAATTTTTTATATATATCTTAATGCTAAGAAGCCACTTTAATGCAAGCCGACATTTTTAATAGATTCCGAAATATTCCGAAAACTCATAAGTGTTTCCGAAAAATTCCCATGCGCATGAAATTTGAAAAAATCGGGATTTGCACATCACTAGACATTTCACTGACAAAAATTCACTGACTATGACAAGATCATAACGGGTCCCACATACGGTTCACCTCACTGATGTTTATTTTGTAGACATTACATTTCACCGACATGTTATTTCACCAACATTGATTTTCCATTTCACCGACAGTTTATTTCACCGAAACTCGTTTCACCAACAAAATAATTCTGGTCATTGTCGTTGGGGCAGGCTAGAATTAGAGTTAATGTTAGTGGAATTTATCAAAAAAAATTTGTCTATGAAATGAGCTTCGGTGAAATAACTTGTCGGTGGAATATACTTGTCGGCAAAATAAACATGTCGGTTAATTTTTGTCAGTGAAATGTTATGTCTATGAAATGAGTGTCGATTAAAGATGTTAGGCGAAACCTAGAGGTTTCGCCATAGGCGAAAGGCAAAACCTAGTTTCGACTTTCACCAAAAAAAATTCAAAAGATGAAATGGTGAAACTGGCAAAAGGTGGTGAAACTGGTGAAAGGTGGTGAAACTGGTGAAAGGTGACAAAACTAATTAAAGGTAATAAAACTGGTAAAAGGTAATAATAGTGCAAAAGAAAACTAATGTAATTGATAGTTTTGTTCTCCAAATCTCATTTCCATATTTGCCTAGCAGTGAAATGTGATTTACCTTCTATCTTTGTATTGCCTTAGTTATCATTATGGGCTTAGTAAACTACCCTAAAATTTGAAAACATTTGACTAATGATCATGAGTCAATTTAATTTTACATCATGTATATATATCAACATAAATTAGAATAATCAAGATAAGTGAAATATGTTCTGATTTAAATTATAATATACTACTATACCTCAAATCTAACATCTAGCCCATCTATTCACTTTTAACCCATCTTTTCACTACGTATATCTGCTTAATTTCTTTAATTTCACAAATTTGTTGTAATGTATTAATCTATTTTAACTTAAAACACTAATGGCATATATATTTGAGTTGAGTGCTGCAAAGCAAAAAGCTAGAAGTAGATATTCAAGTTTTCACTATGGCGAGTTTAGCCCCTGATGAATAACAATATTGTGTATTGATAATCAGTATTTTTGTAATAAAAATCAATTAATTAATAAAGCTAATGAGTCTAAAATTGTATTTTTATATTAAGGTGATACATACTGCCAAAATGATTAGAAACTGATCATATGCATGATTAATTGCATAACATCAGAATTCATCAGATGCTAAACTCGCTATAGTGAAAACTTAAATATTCACTTCTAGCTTTTTGCTCTGCAGCACTCATTTCTATTTTTTATTTTTAATAATCTGAATTGTATTATATTTGATCTATTAAAAGTCAATAATATGGCAATTATTTTTACAATAGTTAGAGTTAACTCTAAGATTTCGACTAATATATTAAGAAATAATTGTTAGTAATAAAAAAATTAATAAGCTACTTACATATATATTGTACTTAAAGTTTTAACAACTAAATGTTAAAAAAAAAAAATTCTTAGCAGATTAACAGCAAATTTTGTTAAGTAATTGAAAAAAAAATTTTTGATATTAATTTATTTAAATAATTAAATAAAAAACCTTAAGTTTTTTACATAAATAATATTAATATATAAATAAGTACTTCTAAAATAAAATAAGATTTCCGGCTTAGAATTTTTAAGGCTAAGTTGATTTGATTATAAGTTCAGTAGCCTGAAGTCTAGTTTTTTTTTAAAAAACACTCGAATACAAACACAAAGCCATCACATTTATTGCTTTGATACATTTTTTGTATAATTCACACACTGTACTTAATAGCCATGCATAAATATTTTATTTCTCTTTATATAAACTTTAATAACCATACAAATATTTAATTTACTAACATGAAACAGTTTAACAATTTTAACAGTTTTGGACATATGAAAAATTATCCAAAACATATCCAAAATTGTTCAAAATTGTCTAATTGCCAACACTGGTTTAATTATTTTTCTTTTTATGAGCCACGTGCTATGTCTTAACAGCCATGCTGATATGCAAATGTTTTCATTTACCAATATGACTTAGGTACTTTTCTTTATATAAGCCACATTCTGTGCTTAATAGCCACATGCAAATATATTATTCAACATACAAATATTTTCATTCATCAACATGGCATGTATGTAATATGTATATAACTTCCTTATATATAAACTCATGCTGTGCTTAATAGCCACTCAATATTTTATTTAACATGACTTCTTTGCAACATGCTGTGCTTAATAGCCAAACACAAATATTTTATTCACCAACACATTTCTTTATATAAGCCACATACTGTGCTTAGGCCAGACCAAGTTGATTATGTGTTTTACATTACCCCCCTCTCCCTCCAGAAGAGGGGGAAAGGAGGGGTGGTTCACATAGTAAAATTTAAAAAATTTTTTTTTCAAAAAAAAATTTTTTCCGAATTGTCCCATGACTGTATAAAAATTTTCTGAAATATCCCGTAGCCCTATGTATATTTATCTAAATTTTTTTACTATGAGGGAGAGGGAGCTCTGAGGAAGGGGGTAATGTAAAACACATAATCAACTTGGTCTGGCCTTAATAGATAAATGAAATGCTTTAATTCACCAATATGGCTCAGTCCTTTCCTGAATTTAAACTTTACTGAGAGCTTTGACCTGCACCAGGTGTTTCGCCTTTCGCCAGGAGTTTCGTCTTTCACCAGGGTTTCGCCTTTCGCCAGGTGTTTCGCCATTCGCCAGGGGTTTCGCCTTTTGCCAGAGTTTCGCCACTTTTGTCTTTCGCCGGGTTTAGGTTTCATCTTTTGCCATTTGCGCAAAACAGTTTCGCCTAACATCTATAGTGTCGGTGAAGTGTTACGTATCCATCGTGGACCCAATTGAATGTATCACATGACTTTGTACTCTAAAAAATATCATTTATACATGAGAGCCCACGCTAAATTTGTAAACCCGGGTCTAACCTTAAAATTGCCAAGTTCAAATTAGTAAAATCATATGCAAGACATATGATTTTATTAGTGATATTACTTGCTATGATCCTATTATAGTCCAACAATGGAATGAGAAGGGAATCACAGCGATAGTTATTCCAATAATTTCTTTAATAATAAATTATGTTTTTGGTTGAAGGTATCAATTTGTGGATGAATAGGATTTATGGATTCCAAACGAAGGTGCAAATGCCTCATATCAGTCCAGTATAGCGCTGTAAATTCTTACAGTGAACAATCATAGGATCGATAGAATTTTTCTTTTAGCTTTAACACTACAATACCTATCATGTGATTGGTGAATATTGTCAGCGGTGTGAAAATTTTCTAAGAATACTTTAAACACTTTAAGTTTTCAAATAATACAGTACAATTTAATCAGTTGTCACTTTTATCTCTGCGGGTGCAGATAATGAGGATAATGATAGGTTTAAGCCTTGCTATTTATAACAATTGTTTATTTCACAGTTTTTTATATTTACATACTATATAAATTTTTCTCAGATATATATTTTTTAATTAAAAGCGGCGTATTTCATTAAGTTTAGTTTATTAATCACAAGGTTTCTTTCACCTTTATTTGGTGACTTTTTTTAGCAAAAGAAAGGTCATAAGATATGAGATGCATTGAAATCAAAAGTATATAGTCAAAAAAAGAAATATAAAGATCGGATTATTCCGGACTAAGATCCGGGAGATAAGCATGAAAAAATATTATGAATGTATAAATAAAAACCATGAAATAAATAAGTTATATTCAAAATTACGAAATTATAGAAATAATGGCAGGAAAACTTTTCTTTAAATATTATTTCTTAACTTATTTACTTGATACAATATCAGCAAGCACACAGCTTTCTGATATGTCTAACTTTGAAATAATCGATTATATACCTTATATTGCGGTTACTATAATTCTTTTAATCCTTATAATCTTAGAAGCAATTCTAGGAATTCCGTATGCAAAATTGTTAAATAGTATAACTTATTCTATCTATTTTACCTTAATAACATTCCTATTATTCATTTTTCCGCTTATATTCTTTTATGCGACAGAAGGTTTTAGTATAAAAACAATGATTTTAATATGGGTTGATATTGCAGCAATCGGAGTGATAATAATAACAATAATTTGTGGTTATTTATTCTGTCATAGTAAATATGATAGGTGTCTCACTCTCGTCAGTATTATATTGAGCATTGTCCTCCAATGTAATTTTTGCGTCGCAGCAATAGATTTCGATGCTAAAATTATAGTTTCTGGTACAGTTATTATAGCTGCTATGATTGGTTTACTAAGTTTTGATTATTTGTTAATGGGAATGATTTTTGCTGGAATAGCTAATTATCTACTATATTTTGGTATTTTAAAAGTAAACAAAATTTCACTTTCATTGTTTTGGGCATTTTGGGCAAATTCATGGTTTATATTAATTTCTATCGGTAAAATATTTATACCTAAGTTTAAATTAGTTTTTATAAGCAATTATCCAATAGATTATCCAAGAGTAAGTGATGCAGTAAGTGAGATCCCGTAATAAAAGTGGATGGAAAAGTCATCGATATATAACAATGATTTTTTAGCAGTATAGTTCTGTTATTAGTACAGTCGTCCACCTCTATAGTCACCTCCTATATAATCACATCCTCTTTGTAAGCCCTATTTTTTGAAAAATTATTGGCAATATATTTATTAAAAAAACTTATATAATCATATTACTATTAAAATTTTATAATCACATCTTTTTATATAAACAAACAGCGTGATTATAGGAGGAGGATGTGACGCAACCAAGTTTCAGAATTAAACTTTGGCTTGTGGAACATGTGAGATATGTAGTGTAACTCTATAATAGT
>CAJVPZ010001299.1:0-14888 GCA_910592135.1 Racocetra fulgida | reverse complement strand
TTTTGTTTAGTTTTATTTGTTTAGTTAGATCAAAATTTGATATTAAAGTATTTTTATATTTTTCTTTTAGCCTTTGTATTTATATCTGTGTTTTATTTTATAAAAAGAAAAGTCAATTCTAATATAGTATGTGGCATCTACTCATGGCTAAAGGATAACTCCTAATAAGTTAGAAGCCTAAAAGAAGCCTTGAAACTAAGACTGGTCATATCTGGCAAAAGCATGGGTAAGCTGCTTTGTAGTGAAATTAGTATAGCTATTATTAGGAAATATAAATTTCTTAGTTTAGTTTAATCTCAAATAAAAGTAGCAGAACAGCCAAATTATGAAAAAAAATATATAATTTAAAAAATAAATAATAATAGAATAATACTAATAATAAAAAAATAAATATAATTTTAAATGCAAAAAAATTTTAAAACAAATTGGCAGCAACTCTTTCTGATGATCACTTGAACCAAGACCACACCAAAACAGTTTGAAGATTCAAGGTTCTAAAAAGTCTGAAGATATCTGAGGTTCCTTATTGGTACAGTTGTTGACAAAGACTTAACGTGAAACACCAAGAAGCAGAACATATACAGTTAATTTGTGCTTTGGGTCAAGCTTTTCTTCTTGGTGGACTTCTTCACACATTCGGCATTCAAGCCAAAAGAGTTATTTTAGTAACAGTAGTGGTGAAAAACTCATGACTCAAGTGTCTAAAGCTTTTTAGTTTTACTAAAAACACCTTCATTGTTTTGAGCTCTTGCAAATACAGTATTTTTCCCCTTCGATACTTTTGGCCATAATTTTTGACAAAAAGTGGAAAATTTGGTTTACTCTCTTCAAAAGATCAGCAATATTTATCACTTCTATATCAGAAAAATCTGCATGTTGACAAACAATACATATAAAATGGACGGTGCCAGCGAATTTAGTAACTAGATGAATGTTCAGAAGAATACCTTACATATTATATTGTTGAAGACATACAAATATGTGATCATTGGATAGAGCACATGGAGATTCCAAAATTCTTATACTTTCAGATAAAGATATGGATTTAATTGAAAGAGTAAAGTAAAGTAAATGAGATATACAGGCATCCTCTAGTCACCTATATATAATTTTTAGCCTCTGGCATGAGTTATAGTACATTTTATTTTAGTTTTATATTTTTTGTCAAGACTCTTGCACTTAATAGTAGATTGTGACTCTGTATAATTAGAAGTTTTTGCCTGATTAGCAAGTTTTCTTCTTTTTAGTAATAGTTTCTTTTAGGTTTTAGTTTAGTTTTTTTATATTCCTTAGTATTAGTATCTGTTTTCTTTGATGTATTAGTTTTATTTTTACCTCTTTTTTCATTTTCCATTATTCCTTTTTTTTCTTTTTTCCTTCTCTACAAGAAAGTGTCATTAGTTTGGTGATATTCTATTGTAGAGTGGGGATCTTAACAGGACGAGCAACAGCTAGCTAAGAAATCTGGAAGAAATAAGTTCAGAATAAGTTCCAGATCTCTGGAGGAGGCCAAGTGCTGCTAGGCGGATTGCATTTAGGTAAAACACAGCGGTTTAATAGTTCATCCTGACTGCAAGTAGATGTTACGACATCTGTGAAGTATGCTATAGGTGAGTTTATATTTTGGTCAGAACATTTATAGATTTAAATTTCTTATACCGTATAAAGATAAAAGTCTGTTTCCATAATAAAGTAAATAGGATTGCTAAAAGAAAAAAAATAAATAAGAGGTTCACTAAAGCAACATGATCATCATTATGGTCATATGACTGTTATATTATATCAGTATTACATAATTGTTGTTGTTTCTAAAACTGACTTTATACTTAATTAAGATAGTTATATTATAATATGTATATAATTTAGAAAATTGCTATTTACACTATGGATTTTTGCTATTCGCATCATGGTTATATAAAGATCTCTTTGATTTTATTACTTTATTGTTTACAAATTTTCAAAACTTGATTAAAGATATCTTAGCAACCACTTAACCAAAATCAAGAAACTTTTTTTATTTGAATTTTACAGATATGTAGAATTCAAATAAAAAAAAGTTTATTAATTTTAGTCAAGTGTTGCTAAGATATCTTTGATCAAAGTTTTTAAAAAAGTTTTTTTTTATTTTTTTTTTATAAATGCTATAGTTAAAACTTTATTTAATAAAATAGAAAAAAATTCCTATATTAAAGATTTTAGAACTACATTTGTGCTACTATATTAGGCACCTAATGTGACATTATACCCTCTAGTTTTCTATATAATGCAATCAATTATTGCTATTAATTGGTTTACTAGAATAGGTTAGAGGAAACCTAAGGTATATATTATGATATTAAGAAATACAGTTAGTTAAAGAAAGTTTTGTCTAAACCATTTTTCTATAAAAGAGGAATTGTTTATTTGAGGTATATTTGATAAGGTAGTATTTGATGCTGTGGGCATGTTAGGTAGAATGTATTTGTTTCGTTTAGTTTTTAAGGTAATATTTCGAGCTTGTTCTTATTGGTGTTATATATAGACCATATATCATCATGAAATCAGTTTAGAAGATTGTTAAATAGGATAGTTAAAAATTGTTTAGTTTGTTTGACTGTTTATAATTTAATATTATTATAAACAGCTGAGGGATAAATGCCAATAATATAATATAAGAAGAGGTTATAGCTAGGATTGGGGTTATTTAGTGTAAATTGAAGAATATTAAGAATTGTAATTGGTGGTGTAGTTGTGATTTTAAGAGAAGAAAGTGAGGTAGTAATTATCTCTATTAGAGATTGTTAAAGATTAATATTATTGTTTGGATATAAAAGTAAATGCAGTGTATTTTCTAAATTTGAACAACAAGTATAGTTTGGTGTGGGGTATAAATAAAGATAACGAATATTCAGATTTTCCATAGTTGGAAGGTTATCAGTTAGAATTTTAGTTCTAAAAGTATATTTTGAGGGGTTGTATACAATAGAATTTAAGATATCGAAACATATTACCTATTCGATTTCTAATAAATCTTTGAAGATTTTGAGTAAAGACTATGAATATAGTTCCTGTATAGTGAATATATTTTTGATAAAGGTTCGTGTTTTAAAAGAAATTAGATAGTCTTTCCATAAAAAGTGGATTGGTAAGTTGATATAGTTATGAGATATTTTCAAGATAGTTTTGTTAGAGCCTCATTTAGCAAGCAGATCTGCTTGGTTTTGGAGTATATTAGAGCGTAATTTAATTTAATAAAGGGTAAAAGTAATATTCTTAGTATGTTTAATCTCATGAATAATAAGTATAATATCCCAATTTTGATTTTGTATAGGCTTGGAGTTATATGTTTGTTTTAGGTTCTTGATTGCAGTATTGTTGTCTATGTAGATGTTTATGTGAGTATTATTTGGTATTGCAAGAAGGAGAAAGATAATTGCTTCGAGCTCAATTTGTGTTGTATCTGAGTAAGGGATAGTGGCTGCATTAAATTTAATAGATATGTTGTTTTCACAAATCCAGCCTATACCAGCTTTGATGTTTGGTGATTGTAGAATTTGAACTGATGCATCAGTATAAAAGTGAAGATTATGAGAGTTAAGGTTTTAAATAAGTAAAAGAAGATTTGTAAGTTGTTGTTGATAAGTTGTTAAGCTAACAAAATAATGTATTAGTTGAATTTCCTGTATAAGTATATTAATTTGAGGAATTATTTGAGGAAGGTGTATATTTTTAGTGATATTGACTATATCAATTAGAGACAAAATTTCTTTGTAATCAATCTGAATAAGAAGTAGATTGTTTAATTTGTTTGTTATGTTATAGGGAAGATTAAATGAAGAGAGTGTGTGAAAAGAAGATGGGTCAGTTGGTAGTAATTGTATACATCTAGTATTGGTAGAAATTATTTTAAATGTTGTAGTTGTGGATATGGGTGATTGATAAGTAAAAAAAAGATCATTGTGGCTGTTAATATATAGATGTTAAATTGTAGAAGAATTAGAGGAGAATAGTGAGGAGATAAGATTAGTTGTATTAATAAAGGAGTTAATCAAGAGTAGTTGCAAGAAGGGCCAAGTTGTTGTAATTATATTATTTTATATTAATTGGAGGATGTTAGTAAACCATAAGGGTTGGCGTCTAGTGGATTTATTTGTGCATAAATAAATGTTATTCTATAGTAGAATAAATTTATTATTTGCAGTTATAATTTGTTTAATAAAAAGTAGATGATTGTTTCTTAAACTATTAATTGTAGAAGTATGTAGACTTGGAGAAAGTATATTATAAATTAAAGGGGTATTAAAAAGAAAATTTGGGTAATGTGAGTTTAGAGAGAGGGTAGATAGTGTAATATTATTTAATGCTAATTGAGAGAGTTAAAAGATGAGAGTGAAGTTTTTAACTTTGCGTTTGTGAGTAATTAATAGGTCTTAAGTTAAATTGGAAGACCAGATTTTGGTTAACCATGATTTGATACAGATATTTAAAAAAGTTTAAAATGATTATATCACTTAATAATACTGCTGATATTTGTACTAAACCTTTGATTGAAGATATCTTAGCAACTATATAACCAAATTTAATGAACTTTTTTTATTTAAATCCTACAAATCTGTAGAATTCAAATAATAAAAAAAGTTTAATAATTTTGATCATATGTTTGCTGAGATATCTTCAATTAAAGTTTTTAAAAAATTTTAAAACACCTATATCACTTAATAATAACTATGCTGATATTTGTACCAAAAATTTGATTGATGATATCTTAGCAATTACTTAACCAAAATTGATGAACTGTTTTTTATTTGAATTTTACAGATTTGTAAAATTTAAATAAAATAAGTTCATTGATTTTGGTTAAGTGATTGCTAAGATATCTTTGATTAAAATTTTTTTTCCTTTGGCAATTCTGTTTACTTTACTATAGAAACAGACTTTCATTCTTATATCAGTCAACTGATTTGTCATATATTTTATATATACAGTGTTTTTTATATATAAACTTATAGCAAAAATATATAGAATTACATATAAACTTTGTTGCGATGATGTTTCTTCATTTACATATTAACTTTAAATTAAATTTTACAAATAAATACATCAAGAAAAGGCGAAAAAAACACAGTTTGAACTAAAGAAAAATGTTGCAATTTTGATACAATTTAAAAATGTAACTTTGTCAAAAGAAAAAATTTAGCAAATTTAAAGTAAGAATTATATGTAAAATTATATTCTGAACAACTTCAGTCTAGGTAACCAAAAAGGTTATCTTAGTAAAAAAAAATGTTTTCTATGTACTAATGTCAAAATTTTATGTAAAACTTTTTTTTTGCTTAAATAACCTGTTCTGATCTCTTAAGCAAATTTGTTCAGCACATAATTCTACGTATTTCATATCTTGCCGATTTTGGTTTTTTGAACTTTTTACTAAGTGAAAGATTAGGTCAAAAGTTACATGAAAAATTTTTTTTAAAAAATTTTAAAAAATTTTTTTAAAAAAAATTTTTTGTGTAACTTTTGACCTAATCTTTCACTTAGTAAAAAGTTCAAAAAACCAAAATCGGCAAGATATGAAATACGTAGAATTATGTGCTGAACAAATTTGCTTAAGAGATCAGAACAGGTTATTTAAGCAAAAAAAAAGTTTTACATAAAATTTTGACATTAGTACATAGAAAACATTTTTTTTTACTAAGATAACCTTTTTGGTTACCTAGACTGAAGTTGTTCAGAATATAATTTTACATATAATTCTTACTTTAAATTTGCTAAATTTTTTCTTTTGACAAAGTTACATTTTTAAATTGTATCAAAATTGCAACATTTTTCTTCGGTCCAAAACGTGTTTTTTTTGCCTTTTCTTGATGTATTTATTCGTAAAATTTAATTTAAAGTTAATATGTAAACGAAGAAACATCATCGCAACAAAGTTTATATGTAATTCTATATGTTTTTGCTATAAGTTTATATATACAAAAATTTAAGTGTAACATATCATGCGACTGATATAGTTATTTACTATATTGTAACCAGTTTCGTCACTTTTAATATGGTGCTCCAAAGCAAAATTCAATATACTAATTCGCCTTGGGCATATAATTCTCTTAGTAGATTGCAATATAAAAAACTTTTTGATCTTAGTGCCCAAATGCAAGAAGTTATCGACGGGAAATTATACACTTATCTTGCAGCAATTCTTATATTATTATCTGAAGAAACATTATCTACTACTAATACAATTGATTCGCTTGCAGCATCTACGCCAACTAATACTGCTAAGATAAAAGTATATCCCAGTTGCAATCTGCAAAACATTGATAATCAGAAAAAAATATGTCCAAATTGCAAAATACAACTGCCGATATTGACAAAAATTCAAAAAGAGAAGATATTAGAGATAGAAATCGATAGTGACATAACCGATCAACTAACTAATCCACTAATTTTTAGACCTTATAGAATTAATAAAGAACAAAATGCCATGTTTGTTCCTATAATCAGTCTTACTTAATGGGTTACTGATCAAGGAGTTGATATCCCTGATATTTATATTCCTGATCCAATTAATATTAATCTTAACTCGATTGCGAATGTTAAAAAGGTTTTATTACATATAAAAGAAATATCAAGTATTAGGAATAGAATATATAAATAGGTAGCAGTGACTTGTGATGGCATTCCATATCATCATATTACTAAGTTAAAAGAAAAGTTTCTCTGGCTAGTTCTCATACCAGGGCAACTGCATGAAAAAATGAATATGCTTCATGTATTTGTAGAATTGAACTGGTAAATTATTTAAGTTTCATTATTTTATAAATTATTAATTTATCTAGTATTTTTTTATTATATTTTTATTTTATTTTGTTCTTAATTTATATTAGGAAAATCGATCTGAAATGATATGCAATATGTCAAGGCTATTGGACCGAAAGTCAGCTTACTTATTTCAAAAAATGCATTGATCATCATAAATCTTGGGATTCTATTTGCAATATATATTGTCAAGTGATGACTATGGAGCTTCTATGGCCATATATAAAAAGCCATAATGAGCCATCAGTCAGGAGATATCTTGCATGAGTTAAAGAGCAGCAGAATTCACTTTATTTAATAAAGTATAAACAGGTAAGTTATCAATATTAAGAGATATGGGTCTTTATGAAAATAATTTTATCATTTTATTTTTTTTAATAATCATAAATGTTTTTATACCTTCAAGCAATAATCAATTATCGAAAAGCCATAAGAATGAATAAACTAATCTTGAAAAGAGCTGCTAGAAGAGCATTTTCTTCCGTTTGATATGCAAGATGTCACTACATTTATCGCCTCATAGAAGCTGCTGACAAAATCCAATTGTTGAAGCTTCATCCCGAAATATGCGATATCATAGAGAAAAGCTGTGTTGTTTCTCGGTCAAGTCTTTGTGAACAGTATCAAGGCCTAGATGCAATTATTGAGGAGATAAACAAGACTTTAAAATCTTTGATACCTCCTATTCCAAAAGATCACCATTGAAAAATTGCAGCACGTAACTGTAAAAAATTTTTCGAGGTAAAAATTTAATGTAAAATTTTAATCACATATTGTAATTCATAGAATTTAACTGATAATGAATATTAGCTTAGGAAAAACTTATTTAAAGTGATTGGGTATAGAGAATATCAATCATCAGGGCCAAGAACTTGTCCAGAATCAACAGCAGAATGTCAACGATTTTGAATCCTTCTACGAAATTTTAAATTTGTAAATACAGTAAATTTAAAATTCGTTTGTCGTAGTCTGGGCGGAGAATGCGAGTTGAATGAAAACTTAAAAAATTTTACATATCTTGCTAAACAAGCTCGTCAAAATTTTATTATTGATACGTTTATTAGTAAAAATATTCTTTTTTTATTTAGGCCAATACCAATTACAAAACAAGAAGTTGAGGCTCAGAAAAATGAAGAAAATATGATTATACCAGAAATTTTGTTGAAGATAGAAACTCTTCTCGAACAGCTTGATGAAAGTACTCAAAAAAAGTATTTGAAATTAAGGTTGAAAACAAAAAGCAAATTATTAGACATATTACAGGAAGTGAAATGCCTATTCGATTTGGATAACGATCAAGATTGTTTAAAAAATTTAGAAACAGATCAGCAAGAATCATTGTAATTTTTATTAGTTATATACAGTCGCACTCCTATATAAGTATATTTATTTTTTGAACTATTATTAAATCTATAAGAATACCTCTTTATATAAGCATATTCTAAGCATGTTTTTTATATAAAAATACTTTTTATAGAATATTATATAAGCATTTTCTATATAAGCATATTATCTATATAAGCATATTTACAAACTATGAATATATGAAAATGATTCTCTATATAAACATATTCTAAGCACATATTCTATATAAGAATACTTTTTATGAGTTCCGATAGTGTGATTATATGAGAGTGCGACTGTATATGAGTGTTGCTAAAAGAAAACCCAAAAATTTAATTGACTTATATTTAAATTTTCAGATTTTCTTTTAGCAACACTCATCTACATATTTGCTTAGATGCGATTAATATTATTATAATAAGGAATTATTCATTTCCATAGAGCTATAATATGGCTAAGTATTCTCAATCTTTTTTATATATTTGCTTATTTACAGATGCTGAATCTTGATGGCAATTCGAGTTTATTATACTAATATACTTTATTTTCATAACCTTAATTTCTGCATTTTTTATATTTAGATTTTTGCAAGTTCAGATTATTGTATTATAAATATTCATAATTATCAAATATTCATAATTATTATAAACATTCATAATTATTGTATGAATATTTATAAATATATGAGTAGAAGTTTTACCTTAATTATAATATGAAATTCAATTTGTTAAATATTCATAATTTCATATATTTAATTTTCTTACTAATTTACATTTATTTAATTGTGCTGCGCTAATAATTTTTAGACCATCTTACTCGGTATACGATTTGAATTTATTATACTAATGATTCCTCATGATTATCCAAGTTATTAAATATTGCAAATGCTGTGCTTGATTTTATAAAGCAGTATGGTATTATTAAAATATGGTGCAATGACATTTTTGAGCTCTTAGATCACCCCTGAATCATATGATTTATATATCTTAGACCCGATTATTCAGTAAAGATCTCATATCAAGTTTTTTTTTTATTTGACACTTGGTGAAATGCATATTCATTCTATTGTATTTAAGTGCATTAATATAATCATTTTTAGGCATTATTTGAAAGAAATGGATACAAAAGATTCACTATTTCAAGTATTCTATATTACTAAAGCATTTAAGATGTATATTTTTGTTCAATTCTCAATTTATAATGTTTTTTTTTTTAATTATAGCAAGAATAAAGAGAAATCTAATTTTATGAATCACTTTTAGAATGGGGCCTTTATTCAAACTTGAAAATATTTATTAAACAAAACAATGAAGTTATTTTACAAACTTCAATCACTATAAAATTAAATATGACTATTATGCATATTTAACTACAAAATTTTATGAGAAATAGAATTGACAAAACTAAAGTAAATGATATGATACTATTATCTTGCTTTATATTCAGATCTCAAATATGTTCTTATCATGATTTTTTTCATCATTTATATAATGGCATAGTTGAAGTTGAAAAGAATGAATATATGTATTCGCATATCAAAAATTGGCCAAGGTGGGTCATGCTAGTGAAACATTCAATCTTGGCTATTGCTATCAAATGAAATTGGTGCTAATGAGTTGTTTGGATGTTATCAAAGCCTGCAAAGATAGGTAATGTAACAGAACATATGATATTAGTTATTGTTATCATGTGTTTAAGTGAAAAATAGTAAATTAATTACAACCATACAATTTATATTTTAGAAGCCTTTGCACAAACTTTAAATTATGATTTCATACTTAGTACAAGGTGTTCATTTATTTCAAAAATTAAAAATAAAAAGGATGATTTTAATATTCACCGAAGGTAAAGTTCACTGGGTATGTTATTTCTCAAAAATGATATTTGGCATACTAAATAAAAATATCCAACACCCTAAAAACCTAACCTCTACCTTAATTTAAGTCTTAGATACTAACCCTGAAGTTTAATTTTAGCTTTAAATTTTGTGATAAAATTTTAAAAACATCATGATGAATTTCACCTTTAGTGAATACTAAATAAATTCAAAAAAAAAATTAAATAAAATAATTAAATGAAGATTTTTTTTACAATAAGTGTTAATTGATAAGAGTTTAGTTAGATGTGCAACATAAATAGAGTTTATTATTTTACGCTCTTTAGTATTGTGCTTGTACTATAGTATAAAACAGTTTACTTCAAAAAATAAGAGACGTAAAGGCGCGATCGTTAAATTTTGATCTATATGTAACTGTACAAAGTCAGTCTTGTAATTAGTAAGTTTATTTAGATTATGCTATTTCTCAAGTTTTCATTCACATTGTGTAGAAAATTTGGTGCTATAAATCTTCATAAAGTGATATTGCTATCTAACTTAAAGAACATTCAAAAAGAAAATCCAAAATAATCTGACTGATGATCATTACCAAATAAGGTGCAGATCATCGATGACCAAATTTGATAAATCCTCTGACTGTAATAGATTCGAATTAGTCACAGGACAAATTCGAATATAACACCTTTTGTGTTATAATATATATGACAGATTCGAATTTGTCATATGACAATATTAAATTTATCATATAATATATCACAATATATGTGCCAAATTTCAAATCAACTGTCAGATTGGCCCCAGATTGGCCTTAGATTAATCTGAATTTCAGATTCAAATCAGATTCGAATCAATCCCGGGTAAATCAGGAATTTTAATCCAATTTCAAACACTATTTATTTATATTAACTAAAAAATATTAAAAAATTTTATAATTTTAAATTTTTTTTCTTATACAATCTTGTTTATTTCATTATAGAAACAAACTTTCATTTTTACATATGAAGAAATCTAAATCTATAGTGTTTCTACTAGAATATAAACTCATTCATGGCTTTACTTCATAGATGCTGTAATATCTACTTATGGTCAAGACAAACTATTAAACCACTGTGTTTTGCTTAGATGCAACCTACCTAACGAACAATTAGCCTCCTTCAGAGATCCAGAACTTACTCTGAATTTACTTCTAGATTCATCAACTGGCTATTGTATCGCTC
Source organism: Racocetra fulgida (assembly GCA_910592135.1). Taxonomy (NCBI): domain Eukaryota; kingdom Fungi; phylum Glomeromycota; class Glomeromycetes; order Diversisporales; family Gigasporaceae; genus Racocetra; species Racocetra fulgida. The sequence goes on along the minus strand of CAJVPZ010001299.1, from coordinate 3,695 downwards.
TATCAAGATTTCTGCTATACAATAGAATGTTGCCAATCTGATGATACTTTTTTATAGAGAAGGAAAAAAGAAAAAAAAAGAAATAATAAAAACCAAAAAAAAGATGTATAGAATAAAATTAATACATTAAAGAAAACAAATACTAATATTAAGGAGTATAAAAAACTAAACTAAAAATCTAAAAGAAACTATTGCTAGAAAGAAGAAAACTTACTAACCAGATGAAAATTCTAACTATACAAATTAATGAACTACTATTAAGTGCAAAAGCCTTGACTATACTATAACTCATGCCAAAGCTTAAAAATTACATACTAGACACTAGACAAATAAGTCTCTACTTCTTCATTTATCTACTTAGTATATCAAAGTAAAAATCTAGTAAGAAAAACTTCAATAACTGGCTTAATTGTAGAAAGGTCAGAGCTAAGTCTTGGAGCATTGTTTGTACAGATATCTATTGCATTCGAGGCATATATATGTGTGTTTGTTGTCATGTTCTGATTTGGAAGATAAATAATGTCAACTTGTTTGGTATACATGATGTTGATCATTTGGAGAGAATAAGCTAAAACATCCACTTTTTACAAAAATTTCTTCAAAAAAAAGTGGTAGATCAACAAGAGTATGTGAGGTTCTTTTTGTAAGTTTTACAGTTGTATAGTTTAGCTTCTCCATTTTTATCAGCTTAGGAGTGCACATTAGCTACTTCTACAGACTTGTTTTCAGAATAATCCTTCTGGTTTGGATGCCGAATATTTTGAAAAGTTTGTCAAAAAAGAAAAAACTTGAGCCCAAAGAAAACCATCCATTCTTTTGATGCCTGCTTCTTGATGTTTCACATCTAAATGCTTAAACTTCGTCAACAACAAGCTGCTCCTACTTAAAGGACCAAGTTTAGTGTCTACTTTGTTGTCTTCTTATATGTTTTGCTATAGTTTGGTTTTTGTTATTGTTAATCAGAGGATCGTTGAAAAGAGTTGTAATTATTTAACTTAATTCGATTTATAATTTTAAATTATTAATAAAAATTATAATTAATATTTAGTAGTTATATTTATCTCTTAAATTATTTTTTTAGCAGGCAAATTTGTTTGCTAAAATAATTAGAGAAAAAACAAACCTTCCTTAAATTTTTTATAAAAATACTAATCCAAATTAACTAGAATAACCTCTAGAAATGCAAGTCATATAGTAATCTAGAAAATATATTATGATGTATGCTATTTGGTATAAACAAAAGACACAAATTAAAATTATATATAATATGTTTTGCTGGTGTTACAAAATATTTCATTAAACTAAAAATCTAAAATCACCTTTAAAATATTAAGAACTTGACAAAATAAAATAACTATATAATATAGGTTTAAATTTTTAAGTTATTTCATAATTAAGTTATCATAATTTAACAATGTAAAATTGGAATTATTTATTTGTAAAATTTTAAACCTATATTTTCACAATAAAGTTTATTTATAAATATTTTCATTTATATAAAACTATATATTTAAAAATTATATTCTAATTAGTTTTAATAACACAAACCAACTTGAAATATTTTAATTCCATTTTAATAATATAACCAATTTGAAATATTTCACTAACATATCTCACCTCAGCAGATTTTTATTAATAAATAAATGCTTTATATTATTTTGCAAGGTTATAAATTGCAGTAGCATTACTCATTTATACTAATTTTTTTTAAAGTCTTCATTTTGTATAAAACTTTAAAAAACAGTTTCAGTTATTATTATAGCAGAGAGGTATATTACACAAGATACATCAAAGCTGACTTTCATGTAGTGTTTAAAATTCAGATTGAAATCTACATGTACAAATATAGTTGTGTTATAGTACAAACCAACTACTAGCTACACACATATATATATAAAATTATTTTTATATTCTTATATTTATTATTTTTGAATGATACTAATATTATAAATTATTACATATATCAAATATATCTTCTTTTTAGTTAATTTTTCAGAATAATTCAGATATTTTTTTAATATTTAAGCTCAATCTTGCTTATGTTTTATGTTTATTCATTTCTTTTTAGAATTTTTTAGACCATTTTTATTCTATCTTATATTTTATATTTAGACTAAATTTTTGTGTATCAAAATTTTATAATTTCTCTTGTATGTTATTTTTTGTGCAAGCTCTTTATTTAAATTTAATTATACACTTGTGTATCTAGAACTTTTCTTATACAAAAAAACAACAACTTGCACATATATATCTTGTGCAAGATAATTTTAAACATTGCTTTCATGCAGTGTTTTATAATTCAAGTCTAATTTTTTTTGCTTGTATGCCACCTATACTATTAACATGATTCTCAACTTAACTTCCACTTCTGGCAAATAATTACCAGGTACAAATTGTTGATTTGAAAGTTTAAAATGTTTCATCACCTTTGGTTATTTAATTTCTTTTTTTTTGCTTATTTTTCTTTTAATCTATTCCTTAGTTAACTTTTTCTGAAATTATTTGTGATATCTATCAGATCTCAAACAAGTTCAAGCCAAAAATTTTTTTACTCTTATGCTGAATTTAAAGTTTGAGTAATTCAATATATATTAACAATTATAGTATCTAGAAGCTAAAACAAAAGTGCATCTAATTTTTTTATACTGTTTGTTAAGTATTAAAATATAATTTTAATTAGTCTGCAATATCCATACTATTTATAAAATGATTGTAATTATCAATTACTCTTAAAATTTTTAATTTTTTTTGATTTAAATCCAAATACTGTATACATTTTTGTTGCATTATTGCTGGTTTTTCTTGGCTACTGTCATTCTTATTTTATTTTTCATTCATTATTAATGAAATAATAGATAGTTGATAACAATGTAACTAGATCATTATCCTGCCAAAATATAGCCAACATCTCATTTACTACAACACTAAAACATATGTTCTAATCAAGTCAGATAATTTTTTAATTTTTAGTTCTTTTGGGAACCTCTGCTAGAAAAGACTAATATAAAGATATATATAAACAGTCAGATAGTAATTTAAGCAGTTTAAAAAATAGCAGAGATAAAGAATAAAGAAAATATGCAGCTATCTTAAAATGAAGAATGAAAACATTCTGAGACAAATAGAGTATATAAAAAAAGAAAATATCTAAAAATTGAACTACACAAAGTAAAAAGACATAGTAGAATAAAAAAAAAATGAAGAAGCAGATAAGCTAGTAAAAGAAGAAGCAAAATCAAACAAGATCATTGAAGTATAGCTGTCATGAACCAAGTTGATACACATAGTGCCTCAGTAAAAAAGGCTAATAGTGAATAGGCCTATCAAAAAGTTTATAAATTTAATTATAATGGTGAAATTAGATACAGAATAAGCAGAACTAAATAAAAAGATAAGTAAAAGAGAAAATAGAGAATAGCTTAAATTGGAGTGAACTATAAAAATATATAGAAGAGGTCAAGAATAACAAATATATAGATACTATATATTGCTAAAAATAAGCTACTACCAAAAATAAGCTACTTTTCTTTTTTAAAAAAAAATATATAAATGTCTTATATCCAAAAATAAGTTACTTAATAATTATCAGTAGTTATTCTATAGTAAAATCAAAATTTTATTAAGGGTAGGGTGTACAAATTTCCAATTTCATATAAAATAGATTGTACATCAACTTTGTGTATATGATATCATAT
>CAJVPZ010001298.1:0-14896 GCA_910592135.1 Racocetra fulgida | reverse complement strand
AAAGGTTATTTTTCGCTTTTTATAACATGGAATCAGAAAATTGGGTTGGCAGTCGAATTTTTTTCTGTCAGTTCTATTGGATACTTTCGGGAAATAAGGTCACTGTCGGGTAATACCGGATTAATTTTTTGAAAAAATTGAAATGGCAAAAATAGGATAATTGGCACAATTGGGGCTTAAAAAAAAAAAATCGAAATTTGAAAAAAATGGGTCAGCGGGTAATGAAAACGAAAAATCAACTTTGCGTGGCCTTATAGTAAAATATATATAAAATCTTTTTTAGGAAATTTTGCCATCAGAAAAAAAAACTTGTTTTTTTTTGGACCATGTGAAAATTATACATCATAAAATAAAAATATCAAATTTTCTAATCATATAAAATTAAAAAGAATTTATTTTTAAAATTTTGAACTTTTAACAATTCTAACTTTTCACATTTTTACTATGTTTTTACTAAGTAAAATTTGTAAAATTTAATTGCAAATTTTATGTTATATTAAAACTTTTATTTTTTTTATAAAAATAATTTTTTATTTTACATCCCTTAAAGTATAATAGTAATACTATTAATGTCCGGTCAAAATGTAATTGAAAGTCCGAAGTGACATTTTCCCTTAGCAGCACTCATATGAATTTAATTTACATAAATCACTAATTAGAGCTAAATCAAGCAAAATAAGTAAATCAGAGACGGGTGTATATGGACCTGATTTAGAAATACTTGATTGTAAAGAGGTGTGACTAATATAGAGTTATTTTTTATATAGTTATAAATAATTTGTAAAAATAAATTTGTAATTATATTAATTTTGTGACTATAGAGGAGGTGACTATAGAGGGGTTTGACTGTATAAGTGAAGCATAATGTAGACCTAAAATCTGACATAATTAATAAAAAAATAAAGTAGAAATAAAAAGATTAACCTCTATAAAAGTATTACTTGTCAATTAAATTATTCATTTATTTTATTTCATTTTTCTTTCTCTGTTAATTAGACTATTTATTTATTTTTAGTTAATTTTTCCTTCTCTCTTTCTCTTATTTTTTATATTCGCATTGATTATTTAATACACTTGTTATTGAGAACAATATGGGGTTAAGTCAGTAGAAATCAAGCAATTTTGTCTAATTAAATTTTTTTAAACCTTTAAACAACAATAACTCAACAAAAACTTAATCAAATTTAATAAAAAATTTTTTAAATAAATTCTAAAAACTTAAATTTATTTAAAAATATTTTTATTAAATTTGATCAAGTTTTGGTTAAATTATTAGTGTATAAATTTTAAAAAAATTCAATAAAACAATTTGCTTGATTTCTACTAACTCACACCATATATTAAATTTTGATAACATTATAATTAACAAATTTGTTCTCGTGAGAATATTAATTTCAATTTGAGTTTCCTACACAAGTTGTATATACAAATGTTTCCTAGTACTTTGAACTAAATTAAAATATTATTCTAGTTTATCTTTGGCTAAGATACTTATCTGAACCATTTCATCATGGACGAGGAACAGCCTAATAACGCATGACAAGTAATGGAGAACCAAAGATATCATTCTCTAATGATTTGAAACTGCTACCGACACAGCAGTACGTGACCCAATTTTGCCATATTCTGTGTCGATAAAACTGACCTAAAAAATTTCACTGGCCAATCAGATTTCAAGATCAGGTGTGACGCAGAAGGAACGCGAAAAATCAAAAACAAACCAAAAAACCGCTCATAACTCAACATTTTATCAATGAAGCGCACTAACAAAAAGTTTTCCTTGCGAAATTTTGGTACTATTAAAGCTCTTTCTAACCTAGTTTAATAGCCAAACCTAACCTAATCTAAAAGCGAAATTTTTTTAGCGAAATTTTTTAGGTTGGTAATGCTAGATCAGTTTGTCGAAAATGTCATAGCTGTGCCGATAAAGCTGTGTTCGATCATTCACGCGTCCATGTGAACCGCGTCATAGTATGCAATTAATAATGGTTACTTCCTAATTCTGTAATTTTAGAATTTTGGAGAAGTATAATTAGAGTAAGTAAAAATGACAATAATATAACATTTGAAACCCGGAAAGTCAAGTAAAATGATCGAAATTATGTTCTTTTTCATACGGTAATAAAGAATTAAGTAAATAATTATAAATAACGATAACGATATGACTGTTATATCGAGGAGTTTATTATGAACGGGAAATGATTTTTTAATTCTTGACCGAAATTATATGTTTTAAAAAAATTAATATCCTCCACTTTAACGGTTTATTTTTTTCAATAATATTTAAATGATCTCATTAGTATGTAAATATATCGTAAATTACGTCATTTCAACTTTGACATCACAAAAAATAGGATAATTTATTGAAGTGTGTAAAAAAAAAATAATAAGAATAAACCATTAGTAGAAAGAATTGGTTCAAATTATACTTTAAGCACGATTCGCTTAAAAAATAGGAATGTATTTTCAAGAAATGAAAATTTTTTCATTAATTATAATCGTCGCGTCTCATATAACAATATCAACAACAATTTCATTTTCACAAAACAACACTATTCAAAATGATAATCAACAATATTTCTTAATTTTTCAATCACCACCATCAAAAGATTTACTAAAAAATCTTTCGTCAAAATATTCAAATGTTGGTGAATTAATTACTTTTAGTGAAAATTTACACTTTTTACCGGGTGAATTTGATAATGAATTTATTGAAACGTTTAAAGATTTTAATGAAAGTGAAGAAGAAAATTCTTTGAATAATAATAACAAAAAACATTGGATTGTTGCAGAAAATGGAGTTGTTAGAGCTTTAGATAATGTGGTACCTGAAGATTATATGACTGGAAATTTTGATTTTCAAAAGTTTAATCATGAAATATCTGAAAATGAGAAAAGTAATAGTTTTGTACAAAACTTTGTTCAAAGTTGGGTGAGTTTTAAAAGTTTTAAATAAAATGATCCTAAAATTATTACACTTGGAACAACTTATTTCATTTATAAAAAAAAAATAATGTTAGGGATTAGATAGAATTGATCAACGTTCACCCCTGTTGTCAAAAACTTATTCGTATCCTGAATCTGCAGGTTATGGTGTGGACGTCTATGTTGTTGATACGTAAGTATAATTATTATATGAAAGTTAGTGAAATTGATGAAATTAATTTTACCAACATCTATACCGTATTCCATTCATATTATTACATTTATGTTATTCCATTTACATTATTCCACTCATATTATTCCATTAATATTATTCCATTCATATTATTAGAGGAATTGACATCGACCATCCGGAATTCGAAGGACGCGCAAGTTGGGGCATAACCACTACTAAACGAAATGCGGATAAGGATGAAAATGGGCATGGTACTTTTGTCGCAGGTACGTACGTACGTACGTACGTAATTCATTCCATTCACCATTTTTAAAATAATCTTTCTTTTAATATTTTTGAATTTAAAACATATAGGCATAATTGGGGGTAAAACTTATGGTGTAGCAAAACGAGTCAATCTTATCGCTGTTAAAGTATGTTATATATATTGGAGTCAATTTTATCGCTATTAAAGTATATTACATGTATTGATATTATCATTTCTTTACTCTTCTTGCATTTTTCATGTCACTTATTCGATAATCAATAGTCACTTGATAATGAAGGAATTGGCTCGGTTGAAAGTGTTCTTTATGGACTTCAATATGTAATTCAAAGTCATTTGGCCAAAGGTGGTAAAGGAAAAACAGTCGCAAAGTATGATTATATAATTATCACATATGACTCCTACATAATTATTGCAAAATATTTATTAATGAACAGATATATTGATTGTTTTATTTGCTAGCTTGTCTCTTGGGTCTGAATATAATAGTGCAGTGAATCTTGCAGTCAGTGAATTAGTCAAGCATGGAATAATAATAACAGTAAAGTTTTATACTATATTCATAAAATAGATTCATATTTATATTTTAGCGTGTTTGTGTATTGATTCATATTCGATTTTATTTTATTTTATTTTATTTTATTTTACAGACAGCAGCGGGAAATGGAATCGAAGGAAAAGGAGTCGATGCATGTCATGTATCACCAGCGAGTGCTCGAACAGCAATAACTGTTGGGTCCACTACTCCAACAGATCATATTTCGAGCTTCTCGAATTATGGTGAATGTGTGAATTTATTTGCACCAGGTCAAGGAATTCTTTCTTCTTATCCTTTTCCATCAAACAGTTCTTCAATTAAATCAGGAACATCATTTGCTTGTCCTTATGTTGCCGGTAATGTTTTTTTTACTACTTCTTTTTTCACTTTCATCTTGATCATTATATAAACATTAGCTTTTTAATTACCTTATTTCATTACCTTATTTAATTACCTTCATCAGGCGTGGTTTCATTAATCCTTTCTGAATTGAATCCACAACAAATATCACTCTTGTCAATCAAATCGTCGAACACAAGACCTAAATATATCCTCAATCTCTTGGAAAAACTTGCAACAAAAAACGTAATTAATGGACTAAATGGGACATTAAGTCCAAATATGTTAGTATATAATCAAGTGCAAGAACTTGCATATGACGAAAGTGCAGGAAGCTTATTCATTGCTAAAGACTTTTGGAACTGGATTTTGGTTTTCTGTGTATTGCATTTAACCTTGGAACTTTTTAAGACTGGGTTATCTACAAATTTTTTAGAATGATGATTATTTTTTCATTACTTTCTAAAAAGTTGTTTCTTTTTTTTTTATAAATTAAGTTATATCGATAGATGTTTGATATTACAGTGAGGTAAAATTAATGATAAAAATAATTTAAATTTCAATATGCTTGAAATTTTATTCAAATTGATTTTAAACGGTGAAATGATTAATTATATGCTGGTAAAGCTAAATTAATTTCAAATTCATAAGTTTTCCAAGGATTAAATTATTTCAAATTCATAAGTTTCCAAGGATTAAATTAATTTCAAATTCATAAGTTTCCAAGGATGGAGGCTATAATGCAAAGCAAATAATGGCGAAATGGTATTTCAGACTCCATAAGTGCGTTTTCTTAATTTATTTGAAATTTCACGCTTATGAGGAGTCAAACTATATGATAATGAATGGGTTAAATACGATATATTATTGAGAATGCTGAAAATTTAGTCAAGAGAACTGCACTCATATTTATTCAAAAATTTAGTAAAATTAAAGGTTCTAATTTTGCCCTTTGACGTTCTAAAAAATGCGCCTTTATTTCGGGCATTATTTCTAAAGTGCTATTTTAGCATTATGATATTAGTAATAAATAGAGTATGATATATTTTTTTTAACATAAAAACAACATTATAAAAAAACATTTGCGTTATAATACAGGTTACACCGTTAATATCAACCTCGTTAATATCAACATAAGCCACAAAACAAATTTTTATAAACTTTTATATTTCAAAATTCCCTCATATGTATCAACTTTAATATGATTTTTCGTTAATATCACTATCAACATGATTTAAACCAATTCAAATAGGTTGATATTAACGAGGGTAACCTGTAGCATGCCAAACTTATTTATTTGAAGGAGCCAACGAGCAACGTTCTACCACTTCCCGCATGAAAGGTTTTATTAAAGCTTTTAGAGCATCCTCATACGTAAACTGCAATATTTAGAATTTTGGAATTTTAGAATATAAAAAAATTAAGAGGATTAAATTAGAACAGATATATAAAACATAAACACACCCACTGTCTATTTCGCACATCCATTTCAGGCCATTGATCTTCTAATTTATCCACTTCCATTTCGAAAAAACAAAATGCAGTATTGGATAAGCCAGTTTGTTTATGATCCCATATTCCAATATATGATAATTTTCCTCGTGCACCAGCTATTAAAATTATCAATAATATATTTATTAATGGTAATATTTTAAAAGAAATTATTAAACGACAAACCTTCTTCGTATGTTTCTCTAGCTGCTGCTTCTTGTTGCGATTCATCATTTTCCCAACCACCTTTGGGCTTTAGTTCAATATACTCGAATTGGTAATATAAACTATAGATAAATCATTAAGCATAATGTAAGATGGTTTAATTACCAATACCCATCCATCTCCTTTTCGTTGCGTTATTAATAAGATTTCTCCAGTCATTTTATTAACTGGTACGCATCCTACAACCTAAGATTTAAAAATAGAATGTACTGTAAATCTTTATACTAATTACAATGATGCGAACAAGAAGGATTGGTACCAATCTATTTATTTTAGATCGCTAAAAAAATAAAAGCATCAAAAAAAAAAAAGAATTGGATTGTCAAAACTAACTTGACGTATGAGACCTTTATAAACTTGTTTTTCGCGCCCTGTTCTTGCCTTAATCATATTTGAAAATTTTAATGTTAAAAAACGAGAATTCAATTACTTATATATAATTATTTTCCTGATTTAAATTTCGATATCGATATTGATGGTTTTTTTTTAATCATACAGCTATCGCAATAAATGTTATACAAGTTCATGTGGGTGTCCCAAATTAATTTCAAGCCACATAATAAGTTCTTATCGTGATAGGTCAGAAGGGGAATTCAAGAATATATTAGGAAAATGTCACTTCCCTTATACAATTTTTTGCCACGTAACAAAAACCTTATCAGTAATTTATAGGAACACAATTTTCTATGGTCAGAAGTCAGCTTATACCATATGATGTTATATTGCGTTTGGCAAAATTACTCGTCCTACAATAGAATTCTTTTTAAAGTATTTTTTAAGAATACCGCTAAATAAAGTTATGGAAATTTCATTTTTAGGATATTGATCGTCAATTTCATTTCATTCATTTCATTTACTCGAATAAATATTTGATTTTGATATTATGTAATATTTCAGTAGTTTATGTAGAAAAAGTAATCGTATTCCATCATTGAACTAAATTCTTCAAGAATAGTAACCTTTATCCGAAATTGATATTTTTCATGTTTTCATTTGGAATGTATACGGCATTAATATCTATTTGATTATGTGTTGAATGCTGGTTATTCGAGCTTTAAATCTAGTCCTTAAAACCATCGGGCAATTTGGAGTTCTATTTATTAAATACTGTATACGAGTTTGGTCGGGCCGAGAACATTTTATACATATGTACCGTATTTCGCAGCAGCATAGAGTACACAGTTATGTCAGGTTACTAATACCGTATATCACCATTATTTATGCGACTCAGATTTATTACTGTCTTATAATGTATTCGACATTAATGTAAATTACTATTAAATATGTATACAGGCTAAATTTTATATTGTTCTTTATCAAAAAGTTTTGTCCGCAATAAATAATATATGTTCTCATTTATAATATATATTAGATTTTACGTTTTTCAAAAATTCATAGGTTAATAAATAACATTTTGAACTATTATACTGTTCTTATGTGAACAGTATTTAAAGTTCGAATATTAGTTTTGAACAATTACAATTGCAGCAAATAGCAAATTTTATCTTTTGAATGTGATATATTTGTAAGAGTCTAAGATAATTTGCTTAATAATCCCTCTACAAAATTCCCGCATTCTATCGGTTTATACAATTCGTTATTCGTTATTATTATACGTATACTGTAGTGTGCCTGGGATATAGATCAACCAAACACGTGTAACTAGATTATAAAGGCCCTGTATACTTTCCACTGCCAAATTCAATATAGTATTATGTTATACTGCATAATTTATGTTACATATGTACGGATATATTCTAATGAATTCTTTTGTCGTAACAAAAAAAATTGAATAAGTATTATATTACTTTAATGGAAGAATTGAAATTTCCAACAGCATGGGATGTTGATAATGAATCAACACTTTTTAATGCAGGCTCAAATGGGCTTAGGGTGAAATATATAGGTAATGTTTAATTATTCTAAATAAGAATTTTGATAATTTTAACTATTTTGATCGATGAGACAATGCACAAAGCATGTTAGGCCAGAAAATAGCATTATCTTTCGAAGTCATCATTCAGGGTCACATTAATTTACTATAGTTTTGTTTTTCAAATAAAAGGACCTGATGATTATGAAATTGCAGCTACAGTTCGATCGAATAATCCGATTCCTCAACAATGCGGGCTGTTTTACTTTGAAGTTACAATTATAGATAAAGGAACAAATGGGTAACAATTTATCGTTTGGACTATTACTCTTGAAATTTATTACTTATAATTTGATATTATATTTAAAAGGATAATTGGTGTCGGATTTTGTATAAATTCAGTTGACCTAAATGCTAAATTATAAGATTCAGATATCATACCCATGCCCGGTAACAACAACATTTCAATTATTCTTTTTACAAAAAAATTCATGAGTTTAATTGGCATCTCAGTTATAATACTTATAATACTTATAATACTTAGGGCAAAAACATAATACATGGGCTTATCATTGTGATGATGGATATTCATATCGTTCTGGAAATTGCGAACCATATGGGCCACCATTTACTGCTGGCGATATTATTGGATGCTACATAAATTTTAGAAATAAGATGATCTTTTATACTAAGAATGGGATAAACATAGGTAATTATAACTTTAAGAATAATATTGTAGAAGTTTTAAAGTAATTAGATGTTTATTTTTATAATATTTTAAGGAATTGCATGCTATCTACCTGATGATTTAAATGACGATGTTGTTCCATGTGTTGGAATATCGCAAAGCGGATCTGTAGAAGCAAATTTTGGTCATAAAAAGTTTAATTATTCAAGTAAATTCATTCAGACTAGATAAATGATATTTTTACGCTTAAATTTATTAGAATCACACAATAATATTACTTTTATAAATAGCAATGAACGATGAAGATAATATTAAAGGATTATGAAAAAAAAATAGGTTTAAAGCTCTTGATCTATACGATGAACCAACACAATTATTATTAAACAATATACATGAATTAATCTACCGAGGAAAAGCTTATTTTATTATAGGAAAATATAATGAAGCATTTGTTAATCTAAATAAATTACTAGAAATTAAACCAAATAATGCAATTGCATTAAGATATCGTGGAGAAGTCTATTACATGATGAAAAAATATGAAAAATCTCTTGAAGATTTGGAGACATTATTAGAAATTAATTCAAATGATGTATGGGCAGAAAATGCCCGTAAACAAGTTGAAGAAGTGTGAGTATAATGCATAACGTTTTAAAAGGAACAAATTTAGAATTTGCTAATAAACATTACATTTTATGTACTACGTATATGTACGTGTCTTATTATTAGTATGTGAGTATTTAGAGTTATGTTCATTTATGAAACAAGGAATTTCATTTATTTACATAAAAAGATGAACAACAACTCCAAATTATGATGATTTATGTAGAATTAGAGAGTGATTAGGACCATAACTATTAGAATCTCTTAATTTAAAAAATAATAAATGTCATACATAACTCTAAATTATAACTTACATATCACTAGTTTGTAACTATTAGAATTATATAATCATTTTTAAAATCAGAAATTTCTAAACGATAATTTCCATACAGATAAGGAGCAAGTATTCCATACAGGTAGGGAGCAAGTATTTAGAATCATAAATATTTTAAAATCAGAATTGTCATTAATTCAAAAGAGAAATAATTTTAATTTATAATTTATAATCCACACATTAGAGAGTGAGTATTTAAATATATAAAATTATTATAAATCACACCGGTGATGATGAGCACCATATAATTTTTTATTATAATTTCTTGTCAATACTTTAAAGTTAAAATTTAGGATAAAATGAGATGCTATAGACTAAAAATTGAAGCCAAAAATAAAGTGAAATAAGGTTTTTTGGGATGCTAAGCATTTTTGCATAATGCATTCGGCCTTGGTTATTAGACAATTTTTGAGATATAGCAACTGTGTGGTGTTAAACACCACTGGTGTGATTTATCAATGCTGTTTAAATTATTTTTAAATCAAAAATCTTTATTTAAAATATATCATCAGTTTGTGAGTAATTAGATTATCAAGTTAGAATTCTCACTATTGCAATGTAAAAAACAAATAATATAACTATAAATTACAATTAAAATATAATCAGTGAGTGAGTATTTAGAGCTATAACTATTTCTAAAATCTGAATTCTCAATTAATCAAAAATAATAACCACAATTCAATACAATTCATCATATATTAGATAGTGAGTATTTAGAATCTTAAAATTAGAAATTCATAGATTCAAAAACAATAACCTTAATTACAATTATGCTAGTCTGTAAGTTTTTAAAATCATAGCCATTTTTAAAGAGAAATTTTATTAATTTAAATTACAATTACATATAATTAGACTGTAAGTATTAAAATATTAAATATTTATAAAATCATAAAGTCTGCTAATTTAAATTAAATAACATTAAATTTCAATTTACATCTTAGCAACACGTATGTATTTAGAGTCATAACCATTTTAAAACCAGCAGCCACATTTATTTAAAAGCAACTTGAATTTAAAATCATATACATATGTTAGTCGGTAAGTTTTTAGAATTACTACTATTTTTTATAATCAGAAATTTAAAATAAATTACCTTAAATTAAAATTCAAATGCTATTAGTGCGTAAGTATATCATTTTTAAAACTAGAAATCTTATTAATTTAAAAAGAGCATTTACTCAATCATACCCATTTTGCTAACACCAGTATCGTTTAAAATCTGGATAGCGTAAAATTTAAAGCAATAACAATAAAAAAAGTTTGATTAAAACTAGACTAGTTGCTAGTTATAGTTTACATCCAAATTTTGCAAAAATTTTTTATCAGAGCCAAGAAATAGTTTCATTGATTGGGTAATTTGGTCGTGGTGTTAGCACTGGGGATGATTTAGCAAATCATTTAAAAAAAAGTTTAATTATAAATTATAATTCACATTATTAGAGAGTAAGTATATTTTGAATCAATATTAAAATAAAAATAAACAACTTTAAATTAAAATTGGAGACTATGTTATTTTAAAACAAATAACTAAATCACAATTTATTATATTAGCGAGTGAGTATTAGAATCATAACCATTCTTAATCTCAAAAAAGGTAAGTGTCATTTATTAAATTAATATATTTATATAAGGGTATTATCCTTCTTAACATATTAATTTTATGTTTTTTAGTATAACCCTACATATCATGTGATATCTGACACTTTCCAAATCTTATTAATCAAAAAATCTCTAAATTACAATTTATATAATAGTATGTAAGTTCAATCGCAAATATTTTTAAAATCGGAAAATTCATTAATTCAAAATACAAATAACACGGGCCTAAATTACAATCCACAATTAGCAAGTAAGTTATGGGCATTTTAAAGTAAAATCAAAGTAAATTAAAAACAATATACCCATAAAGTTAATTCACATATAATTAGTTCGTAGGTATTTTTGTCATAACTATTTATGCAAAATTAGAAAATTATATTAATCCAAAAACGATTCACATCACTTATCAGACCGTGAGTATTTAAAAACATTCCCATTTTATAATCAGAGCTTCATTAATCAATAAAACAAATAACACAATTTTAAATTATAATTCATGTATAACTAGTGAGTAAGTATTTAGCAAACATATGGTTAACTTAAAATCTAATAACAAGCCTCTAAATTATAATTCACATATTATTAAGCATGTGAATGTTTAGAGTCATGAATGCTATTATTAGTTTAAAAAATAGCATAATTCTAATTATAATTCAAATATAACTAGGCTGTAAGTATTTAGAACCATTGCGTTTTTTTGAATAATAATTCAAAAATCCCATTTAATGCGATTCAAATATTATCAGCAAGTGAGTATTTTATAATCTTTGATGTCAGAAATTTTATAAATTTAAAAATAATTAACATAACTGTAAATTACAATTCACATCTTATTAGTGAGTGAGTATTTAGAGTCACAGCCATTTTTAAAATATAAATCTAATTAAAACCAACTATTAATTGCAATTTACATATCATTAGTTCGTGAGTATTTAGTATCAACTATTTTAGAATTTAGAAATTTTGTTAATTCAAAGATAATAACATAACTCTAAATCACACAATTCATATAATTAATAGTGAGTGAGTAGTTAAACTATAATGGCTGTATCTTTGAATCCAGAAATTCAGTTAATATAAAAATAAATAACAAAACATACGTATACTAGTCGGTGAGTATTTAAGTTATATTTTTAAAATCAGAAATATTATGAACTAAAAAAAGTAAATTCGTTGTATTATTAGTGAGTGAGTATATAGATTTACGATATCCTTTTTAAAGTCAAAAATAATGTTAATTTAAAAATAACTATATATTAATTCATGCCAGACGGTATTTGTATTTAAATTGTAGCTATTGGCAGAATATTAAGTAAAACTAAAATATTATTTTTTATAATATTTAAGATTTAGAAAAGAGTTTCAGAATTGGACAAGTGGCAATCATGAAATTGATGAATTCCTTCGAAAACAGCAACTTCATGGAGTTTATTATAAATTTGTTATCGAATGGATTTCTTTTGATAACTTTAGAAATGTAAAATATCTTGCTAAAGGAGGTTTTGGAACTGTTTTTAAAGCAATATGGACTAATGGATATATTGAAGATTGGGATAATAAAAGTAAACAATGGAAAAGAAAACCGCAAATATTGGTTTGTTTAAAAAGTTTTTATAATTCGGCGCATTTAACAAATAAATTTTTAAATGAAGTATGTATTATACTGTGTTTATTTGTAATTTTGTATTGCTTATTACGTAGTGTAGTTAATTTATTAATTTTATTTATCCTAATAAATATTTTAGGCTAAAAATCAAAATAGGAATGGAGGCGTCGGTTCAATTCAAATTTATGGAATAACTAAGAACCCAAAAGATAATAATTATATGATAGTTATGCATATGCGAAACAAGGAAGTCTCCGAAAGTTATTAGATTGTAAATACAATAAATTAAGTTGGTTTAATAAAATACAACTCTTGGATATGATAGCTTTTGGGCTTAAAACCATTCATGGAGATAGCATGATGATGCATAAAGATTTACATTCTGGTAATATAGTAAACGAAAATATGGTTAGTTCCTATATTACAGACTTTGGCTTATGTAGGCCAGTGTCACAAGATTCAAGTTCTAAAGAGATTTATGGAGTACTTCCTTATGTTGCTCCGGAAGTGTTGTATGGAAAAGAATATACTCAACAATCAGATATTTATTCTTTTGGAATTATCATGTCAGAAGTTATTACAGGATATCCTCCATATCATGATATTCCACATGATTATAATCTAGCAGAATCTATTTGTCTAGGCTATAGACCTGAAGTTAGATGCAAAGTTCCTCAACTACTTTTTGATTTAATGAACAGATGTCTAGATGCTGTTCCTCAGAATCGACCTACTGCAAATGAATTATATAAAATGTTAAGACAGTATCGAGATGATGTAGAATTTGAAACCGAATCTGAACTATATAAACAAGCTAAAGAAATTGAAAATTTAGCAAAAGATTCATCAATTTATTATCAGGCAAATTTAGCGCCATTCAATTGTAAAACACACAGACAAGCTATTTATACAAGTCGACTTTTAGATTTTCAAAAACTTCCTAAACCAGAAAATGCAGTTAATAATAACGATAATTCAGGTAATAATAATATTTATCTGGTAGTGACAGATATTATGTAATGTTTTTTTACTATGCCCTCACTCCCACGTAAGAGAAATTTGATTGGCAATTATAAATTTATATATCTAACATTAGATGTCAAAGACCCCTCCCCCTCAGGATATTACGTAATATCTGTCACTACTCTTACTCATAAATTGTATTTTAATGTATATTAAATTATGAAATTATTTTAGTAAGCAAACCTCTCAAACCTCCCGAATTTGAATAGATTTTTTAAAGATGTAAAATTGTTGTGTATTTGTTGATTTACATATAAAGTGAGTTACTGGAGCTGGGGCGAAGAAAGCATACTTTATCAAAATTTTCGAAAATGACTAGTTCAACTGATCCAATTTTAAGTTGCGTATCCGGAAATTGAACCTAAATTGGGTTCAACATTTGGATACCGAAAGCTTGGTTTGGGTGCGCGAGGGGAAAATCTAGTTATTTCGATAATATGCGTCACTTATATTTATTCAAAAATAAAATAAAAAGAAATTTTGAAAAATTGTAAAGATGTTTTAATTGACGTAAGTAGCTTGACATTTGGGGTGAAGTCAATAGAAATGGGACAAATCTATCTAATAAATTTGTCCCATTTCTATTGACTTCCCCCATTTGTTTAAAAATAAATCTAGATTTTTTTACGCCACATTGTCAATAGGACTGTAACTGAATTATATCTTTGAAAAAAATTAATTTATAAAAAAATAAAAAATTAATATCAATAGTGAATAATTATACATTATTTATTGCAGATTGTTTATTAACTTTGTAAAATTAAAATTTTTTAAAATTTCGCTAAAACAAATTGTTTTGTGTAAGTACGATACATATAGTAAAATCTCATGAAAAACATGTTTAATTAGTGCGCAGAAGTCGGTTTCATAGTTAAAATTTCGAGTTACAGGCGATTTTTTAAATTTTTTAAATCGCTTGTATACTTTACACCTGATCTCGAAATTTGATTGGATGTACTCATGTGATTTGTGCAGATCATTCGTCTTCCCCAGTATCGCCACCAAAATTCTACGGACACGTGATTGCGTCAAAAAATCTTTTAAGTTCGTTTAAGATAGGGTTAGAGTCTATGTTAAGGTTATAATTTTAGTATTCTAATAGTAAAATCGTTCAAGTAAATTTTTTTGTTAATGCACAAAAGGTGGTTTCCTATGCAGATTTTTGAGTTATAAGCGATTTTTGACAAAACGAAC
>CAJVPZ010001297.1:0-14898 GCA_910592135.1 Racocetra fulgida | reverse complement strand
TAATTCTGAGATACATCACATTGATACAGCGATAATTTTTTTGATTATTCAGAAAATGCCGCTTCGCGGCATTCTCTAATCAAAAAAATTATCACCGTACCAATATGATGTTATAAGTATAATAAGCAATTTTTAAATATACAAATATATTTGCATATAATTAGTTTATTAAAACAAGTCATAAAAACTGACTTATAAAAACTGTTATTTTATTTTAGAATTAAATAATATAATATATTTAAAATACAAACTGCTAAAACAATAATTAAAATTTATCAGATAGTTTAGTTGTATTTATAGTAGCTTAGAAGTATTTTATTCATATATAAAATTCCATGAATCAAAATTTAATATCATAAACAAATTGAGATAAAAAAAAACTTTAAGTTTAAGAAAAAAATCTCAATTTTATATAATATTAACTAATAAAATTTAGAATAAAAAATTAATAAAAATTTTTTAATATCTTATTTGGTTAGTGTTATTCACGTTTCAAATTACCTTTCCTATTAAAATAAAATACTAATATTAATATTAAGAGTAAATCTAAATGATTTATGAATCATAAAACAATACCTATTTTTGATACGTTTTCTTAAAAATTTGGGAAATTAATAATAAGTATTATATTCGAATGTTATTACAATAAACCCACATTTTAAGATGATAAATTCTAATTAAATGATATATTTATACTCACCTAAGAAGAAATAATTCATTTTACTCTAATTTTACGAAATATCAATTTAAATTCTTATTCAGTAAAAAGCAGATATGTAATTACTTAATACTTACTCGCTCTGAGTTAATTAATTCAATTATTTGAAGTATTAGTAATTATTTATAAAATTGTAAAATTTATTTAACAAATAAATAAACTTACGCGCTAGTAGTTAATTTATTTTGAGCATTAATAATTTTTGGTAAAATAATTAACAATTTAATATATACCAACTTACATACTGGATATAATTTATAGAGGATTTTAATTGTTAGCAATAATTATTGGTAGACTTTAAAACAAATTAATATAATCATATTTATGCTTACAATCTTGTTATAAATTGGATTTATATATTAACCAGAATATTCTATACCAACACATTCAGAGTCTACTTTCAAATAGCTTTGACACTTACCCACTAACAGTTAATATTCATTTAAAACAATATACTTCAATGTTTATACAATTTCGATATATAAAAGACTAAAAGTTGGTCATTATACTCACTTCCTGGTAATTAATAATTTAAACAATTATTGAAAATATTATTTGGCAAAATCTTAATTTATAAATGAATACTTATACTCACTTACTGATAGATAATTTTATTTAGAATTAAATTAAGTTCAACTTTGGTATATAAATATTCACTATTTAATATATACTTACGCACTGATATTGATGTAATTAATAAATAAAAATATTTAGTAAAATTTTAACCTACAACGAATATAATTTATACTCACTTCCTAGATGTAAATTAAAAAACAAAGCATTATTACTAATTGATTGTAATATTCAATTTTGTATATATATGGAAACGGAATTTAAGTGATTCGGAATTTATATATAAAACCCCGTGATTTATCATAACCCTAACCCTAATTTAACTAGGAAATTCCAAATCCACTTAAATTCCATTCCCACTTACAACATATACATTATTGAAGTTTATACTAACTGGCTAATAATTTAAGAATTATTTAGTAATAATTTATTATAAATTATTTGTAAATGGATTTATGACATGTCTGTTTTACTCACATCCTTTAAATAATAAAATATTTAAATAAATTAAATTTAATTTTAATTTAACAAATATATGCAATCAAATTTTATACTTACATCCTAATAATTTGATGCAATTATAAATATTTGAGTATAATAATATAATTTGACAAATAATTATAGGCAGAAAACGTTAACTCACCCCCTAATAGTGATACGTATAGTTAATACAGTTGTTGAAATAATGTCCACCTTAAATTCAATAGCTTTTTTATAAAATCTTGTACTTACTTACTAATTAAAGCAATAATAAATTTTATTAGTAATAGTCTTTTATGAATACGGGTAAAACAATACCACTAGCATAGCCAATCAAGTCGTTTATATATTCGGGGCTTAAAGATGATTACTATCAACATCATATGAATTTTCAAATGATTTGTTTACAAAAATATATCTTATTTTTGCGCTTTCCAAATTACTATGATCAGTAAATTTCACGTGTCACACTGGGAAACAGAAATCTAGCAAATCTGTGATTGGTCTGGAATAATTATTAGCCAATCATGTATTTGCATTTATTTTAGGTTTCTGATTCCCGGTGTGATACGTGGAACTTGCTGATCACAGTAATTTGAAAAGCGCAATCACTTACATGTATTTAGAGATGGGCAAGTTAATAATGTAAGTAATAATTACTTATTTTTCCCAGTACTTACACATACGTATTATTACTAATTATTGTGACGGGTGAAATTTTGTCTAGTGTAGAATAGATACGTTACCGAAAACTACGAAATTTTGGAGTGCATTTTTCTAGTTTTTTTTTAGCGTTAGGGTTAGCTTTAGGGGTAGAATTTATAGTAAACAAGTATAAGTGAGTTTTATAAAGTTAAATAGAAACTCCAAATTTCATTTTAATCTGATTTCTTACAATAATAAAGTGATCAGATTGCATTTTGCTATATATTATGAAAATATTTGAAAATAATTTTACTAAACATGCCCATCCCCATATGCATTAGTAATCATTTAAACTTGGTGTATAAATGATCTGCCAAGCTCGTCCTGATGAGACCCAAAGTTCACATACGGTAATCTGAACTTCATATGATGCGGTTTGTGACGTGACAATTTATTTGGGCCCCATCAAAAATCAAAATTTTGATTTTTATACATTCAAACTTTATACTCACATTCTGACGGTTAATATAATTTATTCATTTAATAATTATAAAATTCTAGCTTAACAAATGATTATATGCAATGGAACATACCGCCTGGAATTTAATTATTAAAACAATTATTAATAATTCATTTTAAGAATTCTAGCTTAACAAATGAT
Organism: Racocetra fulgida; assembly: GCA_910592135.1. Lineage (NCBI taxonomy): Eukaryota > Fungi > Glomeromycota > Glomeromycetes > Diversisporales > Gigasporaceae > Racocetra > Racocetra fulgida. The sequence continues at coordinate 11,821 of CAJVPZ010001297.1, read as the reverse complement.
TATATGCAATAGAACATACTGCCTGTAATTATTAAAACATTATTTAGTTATTAATAGATCTGATTAAGGTGCTTTCAAGCAACTCTATAGATTAATTCGATAAGGAATCCGATTTGCCAGCTTGATAAAACAAACTAATCAGAATTCTTATTGAATCTATTAAGAGTATACTTGAGGATGATCTAAGTGAGTTGAAATATTCAAACATACAAACTGTATAAAAATTAATTAAAGCTATATTTAGTACTTTATTTAACAACTCGCACAAAACTAAAATATACTCACTATCTGGTAATTTACGAAATTTAAATATTATTTGGCATTAATTATTTAAGATTCAATTTTAACAAGTGAATTTGTAACTAAATTTTATAATTACTCGCTGATAAATTGTCAAATTATTAGTTAGCGCTATTTTAAGATAAAATTTGATTTAATGAATGAATTTGCATAATTAAGCTTGTACTTACTCTCTATCATGGATTCAGGGAATTAACAAAACATATATATAGTTAATATTAGTTTGTGATTTTAATAGAAAATAATAAGAATATGCACTCACTCTCTGGTAATTGAAGTAATTAATTTAAGTTTTAATATTAGCTTTTGAAAAAGTACAGTAATCTCCCTCTATACCGAATTTACTGTATATAAACTAAACACTTAATACTCTTTAAGCAGAACTTAAAGTTGATAAATCTGTTTAAAAAACGTAAATTTCTTCGGTATAGAGAGATCATTTTACATGCAATAACGTTTATACGTACAGACTATGATAGATATAATTATGCAAAGATTATTTAATAATTCATTATAAAACTGTTAACAAACAGATAATTGAATTGTGGGCACTATTTACTACTTACTCGCTGGTGTTTAATATAATTTATTTAGAAAAAATGATGCTTTTAAATCATTTGTAAAAAGCATTTGAAATGGGATCTTCACACTCACTCACTAGCAGATTGTTTAGTTCATTTTAAAAACTATTTGTCGTAAGTACTATTTACAAAAACACAAATATACTCACTCTCTAGTAATTATTTATAAATCATTTTAGAAATAACGTGAATTGTTATTACACTGATATTTTTTGCAAACTTAAACAAATATAAACGAAAGAATTTTATACCCACTCGCTGATAGTTATAATATTTTTTGTTGATTATCTGATGTGTTATCAATATTTAATTTTGAATAACAAATGCACATTCAAACTTACTCCCTATAATATAATTATTTGAGCTAAAAATACAATATTTTAACAAATTTATAGTAGTTTATATTCACCATCTGGTAATTAATATAATTCGTTTAAGTATTAAAATTTTGTAGCAATTAATATAGAATTTAAATTTAAATATATGGTAATTAAACTTAGTACTCACAAGCTAGTAGTTGGTAAAATATAAAACTGTTAAAACATGTTTAATAATTCGTATGACTTGCTGAATTAAGACTTACCGCCTGTAATTGATACAATTTATATTGAATATTTAACTAAATAACTTTATTCGATTATACATAATAGAATTTGTACTCACATTCTGGTATTGAAATAATTTATTCAATTTTTTAATCATTTTTAATTTTAAATACAAGTATATAATCAAATTTTATACTCACACACTAGTAGTTCAATGTAATATATTTAGTAGCATTTCGTTACAAAATTCTGATATGACAAAGGTAATGTCACACTTACATCCTATTATTAATACAATTTGTGTAATCGTTTGTGAGTATTATTGAATATTATTGAATCATTAGGTAAAAAGTATTTTGTACATACCGACTGATAGTTATAATTTTAATAAATTTATGAGATATTGCATGTCATTTATCACGAATATCTCAGTTTTAAAGAAATATGTTTTTCATTATACTCACGTTCTGATGATTTAGCAAAAGAAAATTATTATTAGAATAATTTGGTGTGAAATTCTGATCTGAATGATGTATTCAAACTTACTTCCTGATGATCGATGTAAATAAAATATTAAGGAATATTTCATTTTGAAATTTGAATAATACGTAATCCCACTTACTTGCTAATAGATTATTTAAAGTGCGATTTAGTAATAGTCCTTAGTGAATTAACATATGATTAAATAAATTGAATTTAATCTTACCTCCTAATAATTGATAGTTTTTTAAAAATAAAGCAAATTTTATCACCAATTTATGGAATAATCGATAAAAATAAAACAAGGCTTATACTCACAAACTATTATTTAATGTATATGTAAGTGTTTATAATATTAAATTCCCAATGTCTGATTTTAATGGATGAAAATATGGAATTCGAATTATACTCACTCACTGGAGTAAGTACAATTTACATAATCGATTAATTACAATGAATAAATATTATTTAAAAAATAACGATACATTTTCAAACTTACGTTCTAAGTTGACAAAAATTATGAATAGTTATTTAAACTAATTCATTGTGGGATTCGGTTACTAAATGAGTCATTTAAGTTTTTACACTCACAAACTGTAATTAGTATAAAATATTTAAAGTATTATTTAGCACTAGTTTATTACTCTCCAAATGAAATAAAATCAGACTTTACACTTACGGTCTGATATTTTAAGTAATTTACTATTATTTAGTCTGAACCAAAATTTTGGTTTATCAAATAAATATTTCAAAAAATACCCTCTTAAAAAAATGAAATATTTATGTAATCATTTATTATATTAATTTCATTGTTAAATTTAGCAAACGACTGAAACGAATATTTATTTAAATTAAACTTACGAGCTGATAATTTAGAAAATTGCATAATTATCTAAAATTTTAACACGTAGTAAATGTCGATTTAACGATTCGATCTTTATACTCACATAAGCCTAATTATTAACAATAATTTAAACTGTTAATATTTATTAATAATTTCAAATGTAAGGCAGTAACGAGCTTACACTTACCTCCTGTATGATAATATATATTGTTTATTAATTTATTATAAAATTCTTGTTTAAATGTAATAAATTAAACTTACGCCCTAATAATTAAAGTGTGATTCAGCAATGATCCGATGTGAATTATAGATGCCGTCAAAATTCAAATAAGGAAATTTTTAGCAATGAAAATGATTAATTGTTGTCAAATTTTCCTTTTTTAAATTTTGATGACGCCTATCGTTGTGAATTTTTATTAAATGAATATATTATACTTCCTGATAGTTGCATAATTCAGGTTATAAAACTTATTGCACTATTGCAAATTATTAAAAATAAAATATATTATACTTACATTCTGTAGTAAAATGAATAAATTGAATTATTTCTAAGTTCATTGCGAAATTCTAATTAAGCCAATGAATATACGAAATCGAGATTTATACTTACTCACTGATATTTGAAGAATGGATTATTATGAAAATTCTGATTTAACCAATGAATATATATAGATATATTTTACTCACTCGCTGGAAATTAATTATAAGCATAAATTAACATTAATTCAACATAAAATTCTAATTTGAAAGCAAACAATGAACTTACTCCCTGGTAGACATTTTACGTGGTCAATTGAACATTATATAATGATAATTCATTTCAAAATTTTGTTTAATAAATTATGTATAAACTTACTTGCTGTAGGTGATGCAATTAAGAATTATTAAAATAATATTTAACAATAATTTATTATGGGACACTCAGCTAATAGATATATAATCAACTTACTCCCTGATAATTTAAAATTTTGCATAATTAGTGTCTATTATTTAGTTAATTCAAACGATTTAATAAATTAATATGCAATAATTTTTTTACTCACAAACTTGTAAACAATATAATCAAAAAAATATAATCTATTATTAAATTACTACAATTTATGATTTAAACGTATGGATTTACGCAATCTAGCTCCACTCACGCGCTGGGAGTTTATGCAATTTATATCAATTAAAGTATCAATTAACTTCTAAGATTAAATAAGTAATAAACTTACTCCCTGGAAGTTAATAAAAGTATGTAATTATTATAACATCAATAAATTGAACTTGTGTAATTAAATACATACTTACGCCCTAATTGTCAAATTCAATTTTCATAATTACTTAAAAATAACTGATACTCAGTTCTAATACACAAATTTTATACTTACATGCTGGGAATTAAGACGGTTTATGTACGTCATTATTTAGAATGTAATTTATCATAATACAGTCAGACTTCTCTAAGTGCACCCACTCTGAATGCACGCCCACTCTAAATGCACGCCCACTCTAAATGCACGCCTAAATATATATACTTAATCTCTATGCAAGTTTTAAGGCGTGATCCAAAGGGCGTGAACTTAGAGATCTGAATGTAATTCAATAAGTGAATGTATGACAAAATTTATACTCACTAACTATAAATTGGTTATAATCGATTATTAAAGATATATTTGGCATCAATAAACATGAAATAGAACTTACTCTCTGGTAAATAATATTGATTTATATAATTTTAAGTACTGTATCATTTCAATAAATTTATTTAAAATTCTGAGTAGATAAATATATTTAATCTAATACTTACTCACTGAAAATAAATGCAATATATGTACGTTTAGTTCTAATTTCGAGCAAAATCCAAATATCAGATTTATCAATTGAACTTAATACTTACAAACTATTAATTGATGCATTTTATATAGCGATTGAAAGTTTCATAGCAAAATTTTGATTTAACATATAATAGAAATTTGACTCACATTCTATAATTCGTTTAAAATATTATTTAATACAAGTTTTTTTTTAATTTTGGTAAACGAATTTTGTTAAAGCAATACTCACTCCCTAAGTGAATCAATTATGTACAGCAACTTGCATATTAATTATAACTTAATGTGAATTCTTGATTTACTTGCAAACTCACTTTCTGTAAACACGCGTAAGTATTTAATGGTTTATTATTAAAATTTTGTATCATCAAACTTAATACTTACGCGCTAGTAAATGTAATGTACATAAACAGTTTAGGCATTATTCAGCGCAATTTATAGAAAGAATTTAATTCAAGATTATGATTCAAGATTATGTGCTTAAATTTATGCTTACAATCTAGTAATTAATAAGAAAAAATTTTGCATATTCATAACGTAATTATTGCTTAAAATTTAACATATTTAATGCTTAATGCTTACTCCCTTACATTTATGTAATAATTAAGTGTTAATAACTGTAATAACTGTAATTTACTGCAGAATAATTCAATAAAACTTTATACTTACTCCCTAATAGTTAGCGTGATTTACATATAAATCATTAAAGTGCCATGAAACTCTGATTTAATAAAAGCATAATCAACTTTATACTTGCTTGTCCCTTATATATAAACATTTTTTTTTAAAGTGAACGCATCATGCAATTTATTTAGTATTAATTTTAATGAACTATCTGCGTAATCGAAATTTATACTCACTTTCTGATAGTTGTTCGAAAAATCATTTAGTAAAAATATATCGTGAAATTGAATTTAGATGGAAATATGTCAAACCTACTTTCTGTAATATATAAAAATTTAGTTAAAATTTGATAATTTGAACTGTAATTTATTATACATAACAACTGCATAAAAATTCGCAAAATTTCATTGGCTGCAGATCGTCAACATATTTTTTCGATAAAAAAAATTAACTTTCGACGTTAGGCTGATTTTATAATCAAAATTTTGAGTTATGGACGATTTTTTTGAAAAAGCTGGTAGTTAGTTATTTCATTTTACAACTGATCCTGTATAGTGATTAGAGATTGCACCCGCTATTTTTAAATTATCCATTATCCGGGTAATTTATTATACAATAAAAATGTCTACCCAGGTACAATCTCTAGTGTATTGGTTTAAAATTACGTGTCCGCGAACATTTTATGCGGTTGCTATGTACGTATAATCTGTAATTTTATTTAATATTAATTTTTATTTATAAATAATTGACTTTGTACTCACCTAATTAACGTAATTTACGAATCCATTAAATATTATTCTATTCAATAAAGGAATACAATAGAATTTTATATTTACGGATTGGAGCTTGATGCATTTGTGCAATTATAAATTAGTATTAATTTATTAATTCATTGTGAAAGACTAAGAGAACATTAAACTTACTCCCTGGCAGTTAGTATAATAGTTTTAATCATTGTTTAGTGCCAATTTATTCAAAATTCATATTATGCAAAAGGTATTAATCAAGCTTTATACCATCTGTAGTTGATATTATTTATGTTAACAATTTTACAGATTTAACAAATTAATATACAAACAATTGATTTTTATACTAACTTTCTGGTAAATTATTGTAATTTATAAAATTATTATTTCATCAAATGATTGAAATTCTTATTAAACAGTTTGAGATCGAACTTAACACTTACTTCCTGATTAAAAAGTAAGCATTTAGCAATATTCCTTGCGATTTCCCATTTAAAAATAAAAATCAAAAAGATTTAACTTACTTCCTAGTAAATCATACATTATTTAACAATACTCTATTGAGATTCTGATTAAAGAGGAAACTTTTTACTCACAAGCTTGATTAATATATTTTATATAATTAAAAAAATTATTTAATATTAATGTATTGCGAAACCCTGTTTAAAATGACAATATATAATTAAAATTTGCACTCACATTCTATTAAAAATTAATATTCATTAATTATAAAATTGTTTGTAAATTTATATTTAATTAAGCTTTACACTCACGCGCTAGTGGCAAAAAATATAATAATTTGAAATGTTTAGCATAAAGTTAAAATGAATTTCTGCATTAACAAAATAATCTACAATTAAGCTTACATTCTAAAATTGGTTAATAGCATTTAGCATTGATTTTGATAAATAAATATAAATAATCAAATTTTTACACTCACAGCCTAATTAATTATTAAGTATTATTTGTTATTTGTTAATAAAGAATCGAGTTCATAAATATAAAAGAATTTAAACTTACTCTCTAGTATTCGATATAATTTGAGTTATTGTAAACTTAATTTACATAATGTACAAATATATATTATTCAGACTTACTTTCTAATAATTCATTTGGAGTATTAATTAGTAATATGATTTAATACTGTTTGAATCTGTTTGTATTAGAACCTACTCCCTAGCATTTCAAGTAATTTGTAAAATTATTATTAACTTAAATTTAACAAATTAAATCTATATTCAACTATATTTAACTTACTTCCTGGTAATTTAAGAAATTTATTTTTAACCAATGAAATTTGTTACCATCAATTATAAATAATTAATTTATAAGAATATAGATAAATAATTGAACTTCATACTTTCTGATAATCGATATTATTGATACAATCGAAGTTTGTTAGCATAACTCTTGAACATGTAAAATCGTATGTATTCTATACTTACTTACTAGAAATAATAAAATTTATAAATTATTTTGAACCATTATTTAGTATTAAACAAATTTGAAATTCTAATTTAATACTTACTTACTGATAATTAATTAAGAATGTAATTAATTGAAATGTTAATTTATTGTAAAATTTAATCAATATAACTTACGTCCTAATAAATTACAACAATTATCAGCATATTCTTCAGAAATAATTCACTGGAATTTTGATTAAAAACGGATATATTCATGACTAAGTTTTTCTACTCACATTCTAGTAGGTGCAATTTATATATTCATCAGGTCAGGTTATAAATTCAAATTAATAAATAGTATACATTATTGAACTTTATACTTACCCTCTAATAACCGATATTTTTTTAGATATCATTTAGCATCATCTGATTTAATGTATGCATTTTGCAAATTATATTTACCCGCTTATTGTTGAAATAATTAATTTAGCCATTTAAATCAAAAATTCATAGTAAGATTTTGACTTTAAAAATAAATACTACTCTATAAAAAAGGGTTGCATAAATGTATAATATTTGTTTAGATGTATGAAAAATTTCCAAAAAAGTGCCATTCTGTTTATTTTTGTCTAATTTCATTTTATTTACAATAAAACAACAAAAATTAGACAAAAATTAGAATGGCATTTTCAAACTTATAACACAAATATTATACAAATCTTATACAATTCATTTTTTAGAGCCATAATCGAATTTATACTTACTCTCTGGTAAATAAGATAATTTGAAAAGTTATTTAAAATAATTTTTGGAAAAATCGATGAATATTTGTGATAAAACTTACTTGCTTATAAATTATCAATTTATACCAATAATTTAAATTATTATTTAAAACGTTCAATTTTATTGTTTAACATATGTGTTCTAACTTAATACTCACATGCTAGAAAAAATGTATCTTATACATTAAATACTTATAGTACAGTTCAAAGCAATATGCATACACGAATTCTTACTTACATTCTGGAAGTTGATAAATTTATGTAACTTGAACTATTATTGTTTTAACGAGAATGTGAATTATCGGCCTTTATACTTACTTGCTAGTAGTTTAGTTGAATCAATAAATTGAAGATAAAAATTTTAATGTAATAAATAAATATATACGATAAGATTTTATACTTACGAGCTGGTTGATATCAATTATGTAGTCAAATTGTTTAATAATAATTCGTAGTGAGATATAATTTAAAAGTGAATATAAATAGCGAGCTCTATACTTACATTCTTATTTAAATGATACAATTATAAACAATTTAGTGCTAATTCATTATGAAATATTAATTCAGCAAATGAATGTTGTGCATGTATTGATATATACTTACTCGCTAGCAATTGATATTGTCGAAAAATTATTTAGCATAAGATAAATCGTAAAATTTCGAATAAACACTAATACTCACATACTGATAAATTACGTAATTATCAAATTAATTATTTAGGCTAAATTATGACAAGTTAACTTATCAGAATTTTTACACTTACTTCCTAGTAGTTGATGTTACTATTTAGCACCGTTAAAATTTTTAATAAGCTAATCGTACTCTGTATACCCACATTTTTGGCAGCTAAAGTATATTAAAATTATTAGTATTCCAATATTTTATAATTTTATATTTTATAAATAAATGCTCTTAGTCTGACTTTACATTACAGTTCTGAGTAAGTGTACGTAGTTTAGGTAAATTGGATGAGGCGAGATGTAGCGGTAGATGGTGAAATACTTAATTACATCTGCACATGTAACACAAATTCCGAAAAGGAATTTTAATATGGCGTGGCGTGGCGTACACTATTCCCCCTTTGGATAAATTGCTGACAACTCACGAGAGTATACAGTAACAAAAAATATACGTACGTACTAACTGACAAAATGTGGATCAATTATTGGGAAAATAATTTTGTAATTGCCGATGTTACGAATAGTTGTAGTGTATGATTGAGTACGTACGTAGTGGAGTCGAATAAAGCTAAAGCTAATACTGTACTATACTCATAATATAATATATATGCATAAAAATAGTACGTATAATTGCAAATAATTTTATGCGACCTCACGAAAATTCAACAAAAGTTCAAATACGAATCAGTATGGCTCAGTAAAAAAAAAAAATTTTAACAAAAATCAAGATTTTACGAGTATATAGTAAAGTAGTACAGTACGGTAACGCAAATTAGTACGGACTTTCAAAAAAATAATAAGATTTTATTGTACTCAGACGGACGCATGACTGCATAGTTTATGCACCGTACATTATGCATTATGTATTGATTGATTATTGATTGATTATCGTTATATATGTATTTTAGTAATAAATTCTCTTTTTAGTAAAAATTTCTCTTTTGAGTAAAAATTTCTTTTTTAATCGTACAGATATTCTTTTTTAGTAAAGATTCCTTTTTTAATCATTCTCTTACGTAGTAAATACCTCTTTTATTCATAGTTTTTTTATTAATTAAAAATGGATCCTGATATATCTGATGTTGAAGAATTTCAAAATGATCTTGTAAACCCTGAATATGAACAAGTATGCAAAGAAAAAATGCTGGTTTTTAATTATTATTGATATTATTGCATTTCTAGCAAAAGCGAATTCACAAAATTGATACAGTTTAAATTATTGCTATTAGGAATTGTCTGATACCGATACTGAACAATTTGATGAATTTCTTAATGAGGATGACGAATTTCCTGAAATTACATGTTTTACATCACATTTTCAAATAAAAAATATAATTCATTCAAGTGTGCCAGTAGAATTTCCATCAACCTCACCAGAAGGTATTGAAACTATATTTCATGTTGAAGATTGGACAGATCCAAGCCATGCATGAAAAAATGTAATAATTTTTTTTTACTGTATTGTAGTATTTAATTATAATAATAATCATTAATAATTATATATATTAATCTTATTTAGATACAATATTCAATAGGTGATGGCAGTGTTCATTTAATTAAGAGCTCACCTTATTTTGGAAATATTCCTTTAAGCAAAGAAGAGCGGGATTGCATGGGAATTAAAGTATGCCATTTTACCGATCCTTTATTAATAAATATTGAACATAATAAAGTTGATGTCGAGCCCCCATTATGGAAAAAAATTACTGAAAATCAGAATGTCGATATAAGGAAAACTAATATATATATGTAAGTTTAAAATTTGTTAATTATACGTCTCTTGATGTCTCCAGATAACTGTTATCTTGGGGTTCAAAGAAAAAACATTGTTAATTAAATTCTAAATTTAATACTAATTTTTAATTTCAGAAAATACATAGCTGCTAAGAATAATCCTTGCAAGTTTAAAGATAATAATGGAATTATATATACTAGATACCTGATTTTATGCAAGTTACAATTATCACAAAATGTTTTTCAATAATTTATCGGTTGTTCTAAAATCATGTTCTTTTCTTTTTTTGCTACTTCTTTCTCAATATTTTTCTTTCCAACATTACTCCCCTCTAACATCTCCTCTTCCCTACTATTTTTTTATCTGCAATAAATTGCACCAACATATGAATTACTATAAACTGCTGTATAAAAAACCTGGGTCTCTTACATTCCACCAAAAAAATTAATTAGTAAAAAAAGAAAATAATTAGTGAAAAATGGGGGTGGGTTTGATATATAGGGGATCTTGTATATAGCAGTTTACGTATTATGTATTATTATTATAGACTCTATTTAATCTATTAGTTTATTAATTATTTATTATATAAAAGCTACTTCTAAACAAATATTCAAACTTGTTCATTATTATTAGGACTAGTAATAGCATGCATACGAATTTTGAGAATAATGCATATAATTTTTGTAGACGTATTTTAATGAGCTATATACTATACATATAACTAGACAAATCTTTTTTAATTAAAATATTAAATAAGTATATCTAATTCTTGTTAAAAAACCTGTTATTATAATAAAGTATAGATTAATAAAAAACTGAGTAAAATTTTTAATTATTATCATTAACTTAGACTCTAAAATTGTCATATATCCATATATTAAATTATTGCATCATTGTATATTTTACATTCTTAATTTATTTTGAATTATCGATTTATTTTAATATTAAATATATGAGTTTTATGACTATGGAAGTAAATTCAAAGTATAATATCTGATATCTAATAATTAATATTTGTGCTAAAAATCTAATTTATATCAATAGAGATCAGATTTTTGGCGCAATAGTTAGCTATTGGATATTGAATATTTATAGTTTGGGCCTTTGTATATCAATACAATTATATAAAGATGCCACTGCTATGTTATTATACAAAATAAAGAATATACCCTTATTTTCTACTGTGTGAAAATATGGGATATTTTATAGAATAGGTGGGCAATATAAGAAATAAGCTTTGCTAATGATTAGTAATTATTAATTTTTTAATATCAGAGTTGC
>CAJVPZ010001296.1:0-14899 GCA_910592135.1 Racocetra fulgida | reverse complement strand
CTAATGAGCACTAATGAATATTGATGAAAATTGATGAAAATTGATGAAAATTGATGAAAATTGATAAAAATTTTGATTGTTTTGATTATTGTGATTATTTTGATTATTTTGATTATTTTGATTGTTTTGATTATTGTGATTATTTTGATTATTTTTATTATTGTGATTAAGAACATTATTATTGTTGTTATTAATATCGTCATCGTCATTAATAAAATCATCATCATCATTATTGATAATATCATTTTTAATGATATTAGTTTTGTTGCAATTCAAAATTTTCAATTCAACAATACTACTTGTTTTTCCTGGTATGCTAAATTCATCAATTATGGCTTTGTTGTAAGATCGATGAGGATAAGTAAATTCATAACGATTAACATTGGTGATCCACCAATGTAGCTTAATGGCTTGAAAAGCACGAGTAACAGCAATATCTTGAGAAAATACTAAAGCATTTAGTAATCCTAAGAAATAAAGAAATAAAGATTAAATAAGCAAACGATAACAATACTCTTATAATAATAATAGTACTAATAATAATAATCAAAATAATAATGATAATAAATTTTTATAATACCTTGAAGTGACATACCAATGTAGCAAAGTAAAAATAGAGGATAAGAGACTACGTGGTTAACATATGCATAAGTTTCAAAGAAAGAGTTACAAAATTGAGCTACCAATGGCACCACAGGATACCACACGACCCTTCTAACGACAGAAGAAATTAAAGTCTTATTAAGTAAAGTAGGATAACTAGATAACTGAGAAGATGGTATAGAACCGAAAGCACCATCAATCTTTTTGGTTACAGATCTAAGCTTTCCAATGACCATAATAACAACAATAGCGCAGTATAAAATTGATACATCTATCCAACCAAAAAGTGTTGTCCATTGCCATATTATATTATAATGTTGCCCAGAATCACGATACCAACAACTTCTGTAATAGATATTAATATATGAAATAAATATCGCATAAATATATGGTATAAATATATGGTATAAATATATGATATAAATATATGGTATAAATATATGGTATAAATATATGATATAAATATATGGTATAAATATGTGGTATACATATATTTACATATACTTTATATACATACTCTTCGGGTTCATCAAAACCATACATATTAGCGGTTAGAGGAAGGAGTGAAAGTAAAAGGGCAAGAGAAAACGAAAATATAAAATAATATTTTTCAAAATTATAACGAGTTTTATATTCATTTATGAATATTATATGAAGGTTCTAAATTAAAAAATATATATATATATAAGATAACAAAATGGAATTAAAAAAAAGAACGCGGTAAAAATAAAAATATTATAATACATACCAAAGCTATACAAACTATAAAGAATAAAGAAGAAAGACCAAAAAATACGATTGCCCAGACCTTGTATATTAATAAAAAAAAAAAAAAAAAAAGCTAATGAGCACTAATGAATATTGATGAAAATTGATGAAAATTGATGAAAATTGATGAAAATTGATAAAAATTTTGATGAAAATTGATGAAAATGATGATAAAACATCTTACCGTATATCCACATAAAAATCCGGGACTATTCTCCCAAGATAAAACAATTAACAGATGAATAGAATAGCCTATATCGCAGAATAAAGCTGTAAAACTTAACCGAAATGATACTCGATCAGCGAGAGTAGGATAGTATACTCGTATGAACCCAAAGGTTATGCATGAGGTAATAGTAGAAATAAGAGAAATGATATTTAGAGGAACACATGATCTACTTATAGAGGCGAATTGTTCCTTTGTTATTGGAATGATAGAAACCATTAATCATAATGTTTTTGTAGAGTAATAGTTTAAGAAGCTTCGACCAAGAATCGGTTTAAAAATTATATAAATAATTATGTATGTTTGCCATGAAAAGTAAAAAAAGAAAAAAAAAGGAGTGTTATATAAATGGCAAACAATGATAACTACTAATATAATTAACGGATAATTTGCTTATATAAATACAAATATATATGTGTGTGTGTGTGCATTAATATCGATACTGGATCTCATTATGTATTGAGGTTTGTTTTTTTCGTTTAAACCAATAGTTATTAATACACGATCATTCAATAAAAAAAGCTATCCCTGATGAAAATTTATTTATCAAATGCAGTAATACTGTACTCGCATATTCTTAAACTATAATTTTTATAGTAATTAGATGTTTAAAACGTACATTTTTCTTATCTATGCCTATTTTGATACGTTCACAGCGTTGTACCTACATCTAACAATTCGATTGCATATGCATGTACGTACGTAGGACGAAATGACAACATCCGGGTTCCACAGTGTTATAGAAACTTTTAATACGTTAATAATCCTTGGATCAAATCTATAAAACTATAAATTTATATCGATAAGTAAATAAACGTTGCTTAGTTTGGAAATTGAATTTTCGAAATCCTGAATTATGTTTCTATTTTAATTTCTCTTTTGTTCTTTATAAAATTGTTTTGCAGCGCTTATACGATTTTCTTACGATATTCTTGTGAGAAGAATGGATCATTAATTACCAAAATCAATAATTATTTCATTTATACTCGCAATACTTACTCTCAAAAACTTGTGAACATAAAATATCCATGCCTTTTGTTTTTCAATTTAATTTTTGACTTGGTAATATGCATGAAGCACAATTTGTACTCTAAACAATTACTCTAAGTGATTCAAGTAATTGCTCTAAGTGATTTAAGTAATTGCTCTAAGTAATTTAAGTAATTGCTCTAAGTAATTTAAGTAATTACTCTAAGTAATTTAAAGAATTACTCTAAGTAATTATATGTAATAATTATAACTAATGTAACTTTTTTTAGATAAAGTTTGAGATGTAAAACGCTCCTGAGAGGTTGTCTAATGCTACGTTGGTAACGTTCAATAAACGAGTACACTTATCCAAAATGTCAAAGGTTACAAATGCCAAGGGTGTTTAAAATGCTATTAAACCTATCGTTCTTATGAAAATATTCTATCCTAATGCAAATATTTTGACAATTTCCTCATTATCACGTTTCAATGCATAGTTTATCACGTTTCAATGCATAGTTTATCACATGCTAACTTTGTACTACCTTTATATCGTCAATTCATATCCGATCTTTTTGATTAATGCTTTGTTTCAAAGATTTTTGCCTTTCTTGTATTTGTTCAAATTTACATTAACGTTAATGTTAACCAAAAAAAAATCTCGGTAAATTAATCAAATTACTGATTTTTGTAGTACATACTCATCTGCTGTGAATCAAACATCAAATCATATTTGATATGAGTAACGGAAAGGGAAAGGGAAATCTTACAATTGATTATCTTATCATGCACAGCCCCTTTAAAATTGATCTTGCAATGATTAGATTCTATCAAACATGTGTAAAATTGATTATTTTAATTAATCATTGGATGTGCTTTGGTCATCAAATTCTAGAGTTCGCTCATAAGAACATGTGCTTAGGTCGAGGCATGCTCTTCGTGGATAACGTGACCATAAATCGTCGCCTCAAAAAAAATGGTAGCCGGATTTTTTGCTGGCTTACATCAATTTCAAACCTGATTGCCGGTAAAGTTGTGTTTATCATGCTTAAAAAAATTTTTCGTTTTGATTTTCGCTTTGACCTTTCGTCTTGACTTCGACTTTCACTTTACTTTCACTTTGACTTTCACTTTACTTTCACTTTACTTTTACTTTGACTTTCACTTTATTTTCATTTTGACTTTAATATTGAATTCACAAAATAAAGTGCGTCATATCTTTACAAGCAAAAGTACTCATTTAAACAATAAAATACAGTATAATAACTCGAACCAAACATGATAATTAATTACATCACTAAAATTGTATATCCATAATTATTCAGTGCCTCTTATTATTCATGTTAATTTGGATGGTGAGTGTAAAAGAACTTTTAATTAATTAAAATATGTGATTCAAATTTGTGAGCATTTACTTATTTGATTTGCATTAATCTAGCTAATTGAGTGAGTATATATTTGTTCGCATTAATTGTTGCGGATGATCATGAAATCGGATGATGGTGAAATTTAGGGTCTCGATTTTAAGATGTAAACCCTACCAAAATCCACCTATACTCTTTTACTAATAACTACCTCTAAATCCTAACTTAACTATAAAAAAAGCTGACAAAAAAGGCACCCAAAAAATTTTAAAAATCATGCATAAATAGATTCAAATTTCACCATCATCCGATTTCACGATCATCCGTGTCATTAATTTATTAAAGTTCTTTATAAATAACTATCAATACATGGTGATCCTCATATCATTTTGTTTAGTTCCTGTTGTTAAGTAGAAAGATTAAAACTAAGGCGTTTGTACGTCGAAAAATTGTTATCAATGAACTTAAAACACGAGCATTTTGGTCGGAATTACAATTATTACTTTTACAACATCCCAAATGAATCATTTTCAAAAACGACTAAGACGCTTATAATATCCCAACTTATCGGATATTACCTTCCTTATGACCTTATAGGTTGGATCCAAAATTAACGTATTAAGTATTCTGTTTATTCGTATATCAACGGTTAATTTTTCATTATATTATAGTAAATAAGTTACTATACTGACTATGTCATTTTCTTGTCAAAGTTTAAAACTACAGTAATAAACCAATTCCAAAGGCTCCAGCCCTATAAAACGCCGCCGGTTTATTACTAGTATTATTTGAAGGTGCACTTAGACAACGTTATAATGTAGACATTTTAGATAAATCGGAACCATTTAAGACGGCTGGTGGATATGTAGTTTGACTGAATTTATCGTTTTGACTACTTATTTTACTCTATTTTTCATATGGATTACGTGGCAAATAGTCTCTAGTTATAAATCAAGAACGGTTAACTATTATCATGAGTCAGGACCAGGAAATTTTTTCATGACTAAAAAAAATAACACTATGTAACTTGACATTATTACAATTTTACAGCTTGTATTTCTTGTACAGTATAAAGATTTCTTCTGTTTTTATAAATATCAAATTATCAAATACTGAAATTTTAATTTTAATTATTCTGACAAGAAACGGTTTTTGGAAAATGTTAGATAGGTTTACCGTAAGTTCAGCATAAGCTACCACAGTTATCTATTAGCAATGACTATAAAATAATACAACACCGAAATCTTTCCAATTCTGCAGAAATAGTTCCAGTTATTCTTAGTGTCTCTGTACACGAACATACAGATGATGTAATTTGAATAGAATTAGTTTGAGTTTCAAATTGAGTTAAAACAGATCTAGTCGAAGAAAGTATAATTTGAGTTTCAGACTGAGACATAATAGCTTTTGTTGAATGAGACAAAATAGATTTTGTTAGCGGTGTAATTTGAATAGGATTGGTTTGAGTTTCAAATTGAGATAAAGCAGTTTTAGACAAAATATCCTTTGTTTGAGATGGTTTCCTTGTTGATTTAGGCGATTTTTTCTTTAGTTTAGGTATCATTTTGTCTTCAGAACCTTGATGTTCTATAAAAAATTTCATCATTGCCCATGCCTTCAGACGCTATCATAACAATGTTTTTGATTAAATAACAGAATTTAATATAAAATTTTAATTAAAAAATTCGATTTACCGAAGATGATAATCCGTTTTCTAAAGTAGTCATATTAACTTCTTCATATATCTGTTTTGCAGTACGGCCTGGTCCTCTAGAACCGATTGGCAATCTCTGCATTTCACGTTGCATTATATCTGGATACCATATTCCTAACATCTTTATAATCATATAATAATTAGTAAAACGTTAATCTAACTAATGCAACCATATAACCAGCGGAAATTACATTAAGAGAGGTGATAGTAATATAACCAACAATAATCTTATTCTCTATCTTGTTCACCACTAATCTCTGTACGTCTGAAAAATTACGTGCTGAATACGTATTTGAATATTAAATATAATTATAAAATTCAATAATATAAATAATTCATAATTGCAATTTTTAAGTATAAGGTATAGTTTTTTTTTTGAGGTACCTTTTTCCTTAAATATTTCTGGGGTAATTCCGGTATAGTGTGTTTGTAAATCTGTTATGTTATAACCTGGGTGAATATATTCATCTAATATAGTATTACCATAATAATCCACTAATGTTACTTGAAGAGGTGTCCTATCCCTAATTTTATTGTGGCCAATTGCAATCGACACACAATTTATTGCCACGTAATCACTAATAAAATTATATATTAACACATTAAATTTTAATATAAACATGTGAAATAATGCATCATAATAAATTGAAATATTTACTCAGGAGAAGGCACGCATGGCGTTTCAATAAGACGCACTGTAGGATATACTTTAGTACGTCCAGTAGGGCATGGTGGAAAAGAAAACGTTGCCCATCTTTTAGGGGGAGCTTTTGGCACCATTTCTTGCCCATGTTGTCGGTAAAGTTTAAAAAGTTCCATAGTTGCTGAAGCATCTTCAACCTAATAATATGCTTGATTAATTTATTGTATTTAATATAAAACTTTATTAACAATTGTAAATTAAAGTTACTGGGTCATGAAGAGCAGAATTTGGCTGAATATTAATATTAAGTTCATTTTTTACTACTGTTTTTAATGCATATGGACCAACGCCGCCTTCTTTTTGAAATTTATTATAATGTGAAACGTCACGTATCATGTTAATAGGATGAGTTAAATCTAGTGCCTTAATAATTATAATAAAAAAAAATACTCGTTAAAGCTTTGCATATACAAAACAATTAATAATAAATATAGAATATTTACTATTATATCATTATATATATCATAACCAACAAGTATCTTGTCCTTTAGTTTTTTCTTCAATAATTCCTGCACATCCATAAGACTACGTGCTCTTGCTGAATATCAAATATATTTAGAATATGCAGTAATAAAAATAATTCATAACGGCACATTTTTAGAGGAAATTACCGATATTTTTAAGTATGTCATCCTTACGTGGTCCAGGTCTCCAAAGATCCTCTGACGGACTTGGAAGTATATATTCATTTAATACCACCTTTCCATCATAGTCCACTAATGCAACACGAGAAGCAAATTGTGTAGCTAAATGACCACCGGGAGA
Source organism: Racocetra fulgida (assembly GCA_910592135.1). Taxonomy (NCBI): domain Eukaryota; kingdom Fungi; phylum Glomeromycota; class Glomeromycetes; order Diversisporales; family Gigasporaceae; genus Racocetra; species Racocetra fulgida. Next base: position 7,787 of record CAJVPZ010001296.1, on the reverse strand, counting down.
GTCATAAATATCCACGAATTCGCAATCTAGTGATAAAAACTCACTGATAAAATGGGTTTATTAAATTATTAATGTAAAAAAATAAAATTAATAAATCAATTAAATTAATAAATCAATTAAATAGACACACATACTCTGGATCTTGCTCATTGCCTGATAAATTGTTTTATTATATGCTTTAATAAATTTATTCACTATAATGTTTTTGATAAAGTAAAACTTACTGGTGCTGCAGGAAGGTGGTAAGGTAGGGCAAGCTTGATGAGTATTATAAGTGATATGAATAATAGAAATGGCAGGAGTGACAGAAGTAACAGGCAAAATTAAACTACCAAAGAACAGAGTAATAATTGATAAGATGAGTATTTGATGATTTAATATTATCTGCATTATTGTCAAGTTAAATTATTCTAGAGAATATCTTTGCAGACATTTCAGAAACGTCTAAAAGTACATATATATATTATTTGCGAAATAATCGATTTCTAGTTCAGAATAATACATTTCATATATTCTTATAATAAGTTATTGGGATTTACCAACTTTATCAAAGTTTCCATTAGACGAAATTATTCTACTTATTGCTTTCTTTTTAAAATGTAGCATTTTAAGATTAGTATTAGGGCTAATGAGCAACGCTATACCTTTTATTTGTGCATTTTAAAGGAATTAATACCGGTAAATACAATCTAAAGATGCACCGATCTGATATATGTAAGATTTTTTTGATTTTTAGATCATGTGTGACGTGAAGATTGTGTCTTTGAAAAAAGTTAGTAAACAAAATTTTTGCTTATGAAACCACATTCAGTGCTATAATAAAAATTAATTGTAGTATTTGGTATAAATTTAGGCCAAATAAAGTTTTGTGTCACATGACATTAGAAATTTCGGTCGACAGTCGCCTTTTTTTACAGCTTTTCATAATTTCTAAATCATCTGATAAAAATTCGCGAACGATTTTTCGGCCAATATCGATTAAATTTGTGATTTTTGTTAGAATCGATTCAAAATTTGAATCAAATTGATATATATAATTTAAGATCCGGTGGCTAATCTGTACGTACGTATATCTCTGGTTGAATACAAAGAAATTTACCAGTACAAAAAATAAATCTTCTATTAGTCGAGTTCTCAAGCATTTTCAATGATATAATGAATGATGTATTCCCGTAAGATTTCAATGAATAAAAAATCCAAATGGTATTGTATGAGTTACAATTAAAAATGAAACTTTGGTTAGAATGTAAAATTAGTATTATGACAATTTGGAGGGTCATACATCAACTTGGATATACTAATAAAAAAGCAAAATATATGTTGCACTTCAGTTAACATTTGCGTCAAGTATTAGCCGCATAATGACGTTCAACCAAATTCAGAAATTTGAATGTGCGGATCCAATTAAGTTGTTTGATTTCAAAAATCAGGCTTCGGATAAATTTATTAACAAAAATGTAGATTTGATTGGATCTGCCTTCAACCAGAATTAACAAATCAACCTAAACTATAGCCTAGTCCTAATATCCCTCGTATCGGCCTAATTCTATAATTACTAAGTCAGGTGCTATAGTGAAGATTAATTAAGATTTTTTATAGTAAAATTTTGCAGAACTGCGTTCTATAACAAAAATGGAATTTACTACGCCATTAATTCCTCCTGTAATATTTAATTCTATAAAAGCAAAATGTTCAATGAAATGTACCTTTATATCGTAACATAGAGTTGGGATCCTTTAAATATCCATTACAGATATTTAACATATGGACTAATTTTGGTGGATTCTTGTCAATCACAACCTTCAAAATTAAATTATTTATCAATTGTGTAACCATATCGGAATCATCTATAAATCTGTTGATCTGTTTGGCTGATTATTACGGCTTTAAGAGTGTTTTGACCCGGGTGGATCTTACCAGGTCACCCGGGCTGAGTTGTAACAACCCAGATAACCAACCCACGGGTCAACCCGCGGGTTGACCCGTGGGTTCTTAGGGAGACATTCCGTATGATTGGTTGATGTAAATCAATTGCCCGTATAACTTATTTATATAGTTTAAAGTCCTTTTTAGAAATGTAACGTTTCACTAACAAAAATCATTGTAAAACCCATTTCTAGCTTCTAGATTCACTGTGCAAAAAATCATTGTAAAACCCATTTCTAGCTTCTATATTCATTGTGCAAAAAATCATTGTAAAACCCATTTCTAGCTTCTATATTCACTGTGCATGAAATAATCAAAAATAATCATTAACCCAAGAACGTCATTTAGAAGCGGATTTTTCACCATTTATTGATAATACTAGTTAAATTAACCATATGTAGGTTCTAAATGCTGGATTGAGATGTTACATGTAAGATTTAACTTAAAGAGTTTATGCATACTACATATTTGACATGCAATTATAATAACAATAAGTTCGTACTAATTGTCATATTTTATGTAATTTGAACATTATAGTGTTTTAACTTTGGTTAAGTAGTAGGTCGATAATATGTATGAATCTATTAGTACAGTATTATCGTTTCATTAATTATATATGGCTAAAGGTCGTGTTTATCTCTAATAAAGGTCATGATAATTAAAGATAAATTGAATTATTCAAATTTTTTCAAAATATAACGATAATAAATTTAGTTTCGCTAATAATTTATTCGCATATTGAATTTTTTGATCAATTTGAGTTTGGGTTTATTAGTAATAAATATCAATTTACTACGTACGTATATTGCATATCTATCTATCTGCTATATGTTTTTAAATGTGATAAATTCGGTTTTCGTGTATTTTATATGACAAATTCGTTTTGAGTGTATTGTATTAGTTTGTAAGCTTGCTATTCCTTAATTAATAATATACCGCATCTAGGGTATCCAGATCCGTGCTATTTTAAATGTATTATTATGCGATATAAGAAATTCTGACTATGCAATATTAATGCAAATTAAAATTGGGAAAGATAAACATCCTAATAGTGAATTAATAATATTGCCATTTAGTAATTAGCAAAACAACATATTATGTGCATTAATATTTATTACATTGATATTGATAATATTGTTATTTGCACTAGTTACATTAAAATAGATTAATTTTTTTGCATTTTATGTGTCAAAAATGTAATTGCACAGATCTGGACACTATAACCGCACCCGAACTCTTCTTTACCAGGCCAAGACTATGTCTCAAAGTAATGTGATCTATATATTCCTATTGAGACGCCAAAAAGATTATATCACCTGTCATATTTATGCATCCATAATCTACATGCCGATTTGTTCTATAGGAAAAAACTTCTATAAACTCGTCAACTAGACTAGAGATGGGCAATAATTTTAGGGGAATTTACAAATAAAGGACCGGAAAGTGAAAACAATTACAAATACGAGCCCAAATTAAAAATAATTACATATAAGGGCCTAATTTTTAAAAAATATTACATATAAGGGCCCAAATCGATTGATGACTGAAAAAATGTGATCGCGGGATTACTGTGCCACAAAGTACTATGACATTTGAATTACAACGATAGCAAAACGCGATTATTATGAGCATGTAGAGTTATCTACACACCGATTATTAGATTGAATGATAAATGAAGCGCTGGTTATAATCATCTTCGCTTAAATATCGTATATAAAATAGCGTTAAACTAGCACAATTATTTATAAGATGAAGAAGTTTCAACAGAGTGCTCTTTAGAGCTGAACGAACATCTTCCATATTAGTAAATATCATGCCAACTCGCAGTGCTTTACTTGACATCATAGTGATTTGTTATAACAATAAGTAATTATATACAAATAAAATGAAATTTATTAAATTTAAAAAAAAAATTTCTTACTAATTTACAATTGATAGTTACATTTTTTATGCACTTAATAACTACATTTATCGATACTTACATTTCTTATGCTAATAACGATCAAGCCACAAGCTTGAATAACATCGTAGTTAATTTGGGCCCTTATATGTAATATTTTTTAAAAATTAGGCCCATATATGTAATTATTTTTAATTTGGGCCAGTATTTGTAATTATTGGCGCAGCTGAAGCTTGAAATGGCTGAAGCTCAAAATTTTAATTATTTTAATATGAAATTTTTAGAAATTTTTGGGGTGCATTTTTTTAACCTTTTTTAATAGTTAGTTAGGTTTTAAGGTTAGTTTTTATAATAAAAGAGTATAAGTGGATTTTGGTAGAGTTTATATTTTTAAATCAAGATCCTTAATTTCAAGCTTCAGCCATTTCAAGCTTTAGCCACGACAATTATTTTCACTTTCCAGACCCTTATTTGTAAATTCTCTAAATTTTTTCTAAAATCACCACAAATTTTATTAATAAAGTGGCAGCCTATGCATTAAATAAAGCTACCCAAATGATAATTTTGCTATAATATAGTCAGCTGGTATTATTGCTTAATGCCACTTTGCTTTGGTACATTTCTGATCCAAAATTCAGGCTGATTAGCTGAATTTTGGTGAACCCACTAATCTATTCCACTTCAACTATCCCAGTGAGAGTAGATTAGAGAGCCTACCAAAATTCAGTAAATTGGCCTGAATTTGGGTCGAAATAGGCTGAAATTAACAAATTTGTAATAATAATATCCTGGCTTATCGGAAGTATTAAGTTTTTTCTAGAAAAATTTACTAAACTCTGATAAGCAAGGATATTATAATTAATCCTATGTTAGTACTCTAGCATGACAAAAAATTGGCAGATCATGTTTGTAGATCACTAATTTCTATTAGATATGGTTTCTAATATTTTTAAAAATTTTAAAAATTAGGGTGTGGTAACTTAGTGAAGTGGTGAAGTTGTCGCACCCCCAAGCAGTTGAGTATAGGTTCAATTCCCACGGAAGGCGAAAATTGGATTTTAGAAAAACGGATTTGGCAACTATCGTCGTGGCCAGGAAAACTTGAGACCCTGTAACTGTGGTCATACTAAGATAAAAATTGGAAGGTTCTGGGGCATTTGTGTAATAAAGGAGTTACACAAAGACATGCAAGCTGGTTTAGTTGGTGCAAAACCCAAGATAAGTCCTTTAGAATCGCAGAAAGCCACAGAGCCGATACGACGGTGAGGTACTCGCTTGGAAAGTCCCAAAAAGAGAGGTAGCACAGATATTTGACGGTACTACATGTGAATTAATACTTGGAAAACTGGTTAAACTGAACGGGACCGAAGTGTTCGGCAAGGCACTCCACCAACCAGGCCGCCAGAACCGGAGGAAAAGGACCTAATCGTGAGGACCAGAGGCAGGTTATAGTCCTTCCGGGTAGTGTTTCAAAAAAAAGATCCAAGATCCAGATCTGGTTCGAATCTTTGATTTTACTGGAACCGTACGGATCCAGAACTATGCAAGGATTCGGTCGGGTAATATCCGATTTGGATCCATTTGAGTATCATACGCTGATTGGCCAATTTGTATGAAATTCTCTTTTGGCTTTTTGTTGATTCAAATAAATTAGTGCAGCAATAAAACCCTGTATGTTATTATTGTCTTTATAATGGTAATATGCAGAATTTAAAAATTATATTGTGTTATGTTGTGAGCGATTGTTGCAGGTCACTGTTCATATGTACAATCACTTGGGTTTTGCCAAAATTGCGTGATTGTACAAAGTTATTTTGATGATATGAATAGCGATAGGAATTTCTAATTGTTAACTATATAAATCATGTTAACAATTTAATTGTTAAAATGATTTATATATAAATTTATATATAAATCATTTTAACAATTTAATTGTTAACATGATTTATATAGTTAACAATTAGAAATTCCCATCGCTAGATATGAATTATGGTTTAACCTACTATATTAATTTGCCGGCCATTTACTACGCCATTACTATTGTACTAACAATAACAATAAATTCTAATATATTATAAATCAAGCAGGGTGCTTTTGAATAGTCAGCAAATTAATATAGTAGTTTAAACCCTGTATGAATAAAGTCATAAAAATATTTTATTTATGCTGAATTTTTGATTAAGAAATTATCATGCAATCAAGAGATTGTACTATAAGCTGCGCTTTGCAAAATTTGATCAAAAAAACAGTTTGCAAATAGTGATAATAAAGTCTCCATATTTTGAATTAGAATGGCGTAAGAGTTATTCTATAAATGTAATTCAACAATAAAAAAAAAAGTAAAGGATGTATTTAGAACGAAGTGTGATTTTTTTTTATTTTAAAATCTTTTATCGTATAAAAGAAAGCAAATTTGCTTCTATTTTTTTTTATAAATACCATTTAACGTTTAAACCTGTATTTACAATTTTTATCACAAACTTTTGTTGAAACCCTGCCAAAGCTTTATTAATTTTGAACATCATAAGAAAAGCAAATTGTGTTGAAATTTTTTTTTTTAAAAAATAATATCTGCATCGGTATTTAGAATAATTTAATAAAACCTATACTTAGAAAAATAAAAGCCAGCAATTTTATCTTATATCAACTCAGTCAGCACATTCTCAAAATGAATTTGAAGAATGTGAATTATCGCTTTTACATCCAGATGAATACTATAATGAAACAAATCAAGATAATATATATCAAGACGAATCATACATGAATGAATTATATCTGGACGAATCATATCAGAATAAATTATACATGAATGAATCATACCCAAAAGAGTTATACCAGGGTGAATTATATCAAAATAAAGTTTGCTCAGATGAATCTTATCTAGATGAATCTTGTTCAAATGAATCTTGCCCAGATGAATCATTACAAGCAGAAAATTTATCTTGTGATAAAACTTCTAGAAATAATAGGTAATAAATATAAAGTCTAACCTTCAATATATATGTTTTATTTTAGTAATTCTTTTTTATATGTAGATCTATTGTGTGAAAATATTGTAAAAAAGAAAAAGATGATGCAAGATGTGATATTTGTAAAAAGGTATAAACTTATAAAGATAGAATGACATCAAACCTTTTGAAACACCTTAAAAGACATAAAAGCAAAGTTCCTGAACTTAATAAATCAGATGAAAGTGTAGGTGTTAGTGTTTTGGATATGTTAAATAACTAAAAACATAATTGCGAACCCTTCAGCCAGCAAAAACTCAATAATATGATAGAAAAATGGGTTGTAAAACATAATTGTTCATTCCAAATCATTGAGGACAATGAACTTAAAAAGATAATTACTTATTTAGAACCTCGTGCAACAGGTAAAAGAATATTTAACAATAAAGTATGTTAATTTAATAGCAATAATATTAATATATATATATATATATTTTTTAGCTCCTTGTGCCGATCTTATAAAGTTACATATCATGACTGATTTTGAAGAAGAATATAAATTACTTCAAAAAAGATTACAAGAAATTCCTGGAAAAATATCAGTAACAACTGATATTTGGACAACTAATACAAATGAAAAGTCATTTATGGCTATCACTATTCATTATCTAAATAAATCATGGAAAATAAAGCATATTTTACTTGATTTTATTTTTATGGAGGAGTCACATGCAGGCATCGCAATTGCAAGCGCAAAGGAAGATTGTCTTCAAAAAAATGTAATTCTTTCAAAATTAATAGCTATAACATGTGATAATGCATCAGCCAATATTAAGTTTTTGCATATTTTTTCTAATTCTATATTATTAGCTGGTTTTAGATTTGATAATATGCAATAATCAATACGATGCTTTGCGCATATCTTGAATCTTTCTATACAAAGTATTTTAAAAGTCACAGGAGATGAGTTAGAAAAGGTAATTTTATTTTTGAATATTTATATTTAACTTTAG
>CAJVPZ010001295.1:0-14903 GCA_910592135.1 Racocetra fulgida | reverse complement strand
AACGTTACGCTAATATGAAGAACATATTGTGTAACATTTCGGTCGATCATCCAATCAGATTTAAAGCCCGCTATGCTTATAGATTATATAAAGAATAGTGAGTATAAAGTATTTTCTTGTTATTATCCGGAGCGTAGCGGAGGATATTATGGTGGAGTAATAGACCCAACCAATACATTTACTTTTATTTTAACTATGCTCCGGATATCTAACAGTATCTGTTTTCCTAGTTTAATGGATATCTATGGATACGGGATATTCCACAGGATATCGTAATGGCGCGTAATAACGCGCATCTGCGCGTTATTTTGAAACCCTGTGCGTTATTTCGGGACGTGCATGCGTGGTAATTTGAATCATTTTGACAAATTTGAGTTACCCTACTTTTATTAATGAATATGTATATTTAACAGATGTATTATTTCGGGACGTGCATGTGCGTTATTTCGAGTCAAATATGCAATTTTCAAGAAAAGGCATGTGCGTTATTACACGCCAATACAGCAATACAGTAGGGAATTGACACCGCAACACGTGACCTTATCTTCTTATCGGCACCGCAATGATCGACATAAGCACCCCAAAATTTTGACCAATAATATTATCCTTGTATATATTGTTTGCAATATGAAGTTCGTATGTATTATGATTGAAACAATTATACAATAGGTTGTATCTAGTGATGGGACCCTCGGGTTTTTAGTTAATAAGAAAATTAATAATTGGTTAATAATAATAATAATTTCGATTAATATTAATTCTTATATGATCATGTTAACAGCGCAATGGAATCAAACTTTAAATAAGATCTGAATCTCTGAAACATTAATCGAAGAAACTAGTTCAACATACAAAGATTTTTAATTCCAAACGAAGAAATCATTCTATTCACTAATTAATGTATAAATAAAGTGTATAGTTCTAAGCGATTTACTATATCGCCATTAATAAGTAGTTTTGAATTAATAATTCGACTAGTTATTAATAATTAATTATTGATAATTTAAGAGTTTCTATTACTAATATACAGATCTCTTTCAATATAAATGATCTCAATCTATAGTTAATTGGTTACTTATACTAAGAGATATGGTACTATATATTATTATTCCTTTGCCAACCTATCAATTTCTACTAAACATAGATCTAATTAATTTAGGTAGTTAAGTATTATTTTATTGAATCTTAAATGTCAAAAACAATACGTAAAATAAAGATTTCGATCTAAAATAAATATATGGAAGTTAAGAAATATAGATGGCGGAGATAAATTAATTATATCCTGTGTAGTTGGATATAAGCAAAATTTTGCAGTAAAGTATAATTGGCTACTTACACGGCCAATTATACTTACTGCAAAATTTCACTTATATCTAATTGCTCATGATATAACTATTATAAACATTCGTATGATTTTTGTTGGTATTCCTTTATATCCTTGAGAACTAGTCGCAATAAAAATTTTCATGTTCATACAATAGGCGTACTGTATTAATTATACAATAGATCATATTAAGTATATACAGTATTATATATATAATGTGCATTTCAGATTTGATTGGTTAAATTTTGGGGTGCTTATGTCGATCATTGCGGTACTGATAAAAAGATAAGATCACGTGTTGTGGTGTTGGTAGCAATTCCCATACATAGGGATGCAGTTATACTGGTATAATAAAAATGCTTAATATAATACCGGATATAATACCATATAGTAGGGTATAATAACAATTTATATATAAAAATTGAAATATAACATATATAATAATAAATATATATGATTTTTTATTGTAATATAAAAATTTTAAATGTAGTTAACAATATCTATATATAATAATAATTATATATTTATATAAAATAAACATATAACGATAAGAAAAAAATTTTAAATCAATATATCATTATTTAAACTAAAATTGATTGATTCATTTTCAATATTTTCATTATAAGATTCAATTTCATTTTCATATAAAGTTAAATCAATATTTTCATTTTCGTTGCATTCAATAATTTGTTCAATTTTTGTATAATGCATTCTCAAGTTACTATAAAGATAGACTAATTTTTTTACCTGCTTATTTTTTAAATGATTTCTAATTTTTTTTTTTTTTTTTTTTTTTTTTTTTTAAAGAAAGGTCTATTCTCTATCTCTTTTATTTAATAGTTCAAATATACATATATGAGATACATGAAAAAGAAAACTATACTATAGGAGATAGGAGTAAGAGCTACTTTACTCTCAACTTATTTTTTGCTAGAATGGTTATTAGACCTCTAGTCTTTGATAAAGAAGCCAAGAGAAGACTGTTTATAAATTATATATTGTTGAATCTTATTGTGTATGAGTGTAGGTGTAAGTGGTTCTGTTCTGTTCATTGCTGGAGGTTGTAATGGAGGAGGTGGCGGGAAAGTAGAACTGTGTTGCATTGTTCTGGATTTGAGCCATAATTTTTTATATATTGCAGTGACAATATTATGGTGGACAAGGGATGCATACTTGTATTTATTCTTGTTTTTTTCAAAGGGTGCTAAAGTTTCTTTGATAATTAATCCAAGAGTCATTTTTTTGTTGATATGGAAGTTAGTAAAGGTCCGAATAACGGTGTCCAAGTGGAAGTGAGGTATCTCTATTTTTTGTAAGGTTTCTTGTATTGCTTGTATGATTAGAAACAAAAGACATATATGTTTATGAATGCAAATTAGAAGATGCACAATATCTTCGGCACCATTGAGACATCTTGGGCAATGGTAATCAGGATACTTTGTAGCATTTCTCTAATGGAGCAGGAGGTGGATGGGTAGTTCTTCTGAGATTAGTTTGATCTTGAAATTTTTTATTGCTAAGGAAGATGGGTCAGTATTTAAGGCTGGTAGTCTTTCACCATAGGTGATATATTGTAATGTTTGTATCCAGTTGATGTTTTCTTGAGATTCATGCCAGTTCTTAATTCGCTGTTGGTTAAACCATACAAGTCGATTACTAATTTAGTGTACTTGTTTTAGTGTATCTTTTAACAGATAGGTACAGGGTTGTTAAGAAGCCTTGAGATAAAATGGTTGTATAAAAACTGCTGTAATGCAGAATCTAGTAGGAAAATAGTAATTATGGTCTTCTGAATTTTGGTATCTTTATCAAATGAGGCTGTAATTTCCCAGTTATAGATTAGAGTTTTTGGTATCATAAGCAGGTAAGCATGTTGTTGTTTATCCAGTATAGGGTAGTTGTGCAGCAGAACCGAGTGTATAAGGTTGATCAAGTTGGCGAAAAAGAGGTTGTTTGTGAAAACCTTAATAGAGGTTTATGAGTTTTTGTAGTTGTAAACACAAAGTTCAACAAGGTAGTAGTGTATATATGTGTGATGGCTAAAGATTGGTATAATAGCCAAATGGAGCATGACTGTGTTGAAGGTGGCATTTTGCCATGATATGCTTATTGTTTTCTATCATTTGATAGATACTTGTCATAGTAAGTATCAAGGTTTTTGTCTTGAAATTAGTTTTGTAAGTGTGTTCCAGAGCAAGGTAAGAGGATTTGTAAAGGCACAGAGAGGTCTAGCCAGAGTTGAAAGTGTTTTTGCATTACCAAGTAAAGGTATATGGGCGAAATTAAGAACTACTGCTTTTTTGAAGTCATTTAAATTGATATAGATTCTCTTTCTGCAGTCTACTTGTAGGTTGTAGAAAGGCTTTGTTGCATTGAAGTAGCAGTATTTATCATGATAGTGGTGATTTTTGAGGCTACAGCCCTGGCAAGCAATTATTGTATTATCTGGTTGCAGAATGTAATGTTGAGTATTAAATATTTCGTTTAATGCATTGTGTATTTTTTCAATAACTAGTTTGTTTGTAATTATCCAACTCTTTTTGTTGTGAGTCCAGTTAGTTAGAGTATAAGGGTTTAGCTATAGAGGTATTGATAAAGGATTTGTAAAGCTTGCAATTAAATCTTGAATTATATGAAACCAACATGGGCATCGGCCTCTAGATATCTTCTTAATATTGTGATGAAAATTATTTTACTTTAAAAGTTTAGTACTAGTTGTATTTAAGAATTGTTCCACATTAAAAACATTGTGGTTGTTTAGTTTTTCTTTGAGGTATGAGGCCCTGGAGTAGTTTAGAAGAATCTGGTTTATTGGATACTAGTAAATTTTTTCAGTAAAAACTAGTTGTCTCCATCACGCGAGGTTTGTAGTTCAAGTGTATGCAAAGCCAATATTATTTGACAGGTTTGTATATAAGTTTGTATAGTTGAAAAGACTAGGAGTTGTGAGAAAATAGAGATATTGGTGTTTGCAGCATCCTGTAGTTGTTGAAGCCGTAGCTTTAGAAAAGATGAATTGAAGCTGGAGTGGTTTAGATTTTTTTGGAGCATCAGTACCAATGATAAAAGTTAGGCTTGGGTTAAGTTGTTTAATGCATAGATATCTGGGTTAAATAAGAAGAAGTTAGAAACTCCTCAGGCTAGTTTTGCTTTGTTTTTGACTATTTAAATACAGGTCTTATTAAGGATGTTTGTTTATGAAGCTGAAAGAAAGAAAGAATGTAACCAGTATAGTAGACGAGGAGTTATAACACTATTAATTATATAGATTGCTTATTTTTCTATTATGTGAGTGAAATGTAGCTTCTTTAGATTAATTACTGCTTCAGTCATAATTTCTTTTTGTACTAGTGTTGGCTTTTTATTTGTTGAAAACCATGCTTCTAAGTATTTAAAAGGTGTTCCATTTGTGATTGCAGTTAATTGTTCATTGTCAAAGGTTAAAGTTTTGTCCTGAGTTGTTGAGTTTGTCACCAGAATAGATTTTTGTGGGTTGATCTTTATACTGATGAATTTGTAGAATAAGAAGGCAGTATGAAGGATTTTGGTAAGTGATTCTTTGTTTAGTACAATCCATAGAGAGTTGTCTATATATGCCATTACTGAGGCATGGATCTCCTTTGACCTAGGTAAAGTTATTTCACTGTAGAATCTCTTGTACTCTTTGTGTATTTTTGTTATTAATGGGTCATAGTAGATCTTCTACAGTAGAGGAGAGATTGTCTCATCTTGGTCTATGCCGTCTTCTACTAAGTAAGGTGCGGTTAGGCCTAAGCTTGTAATCACTTTGTTCTTCTGATTTTGAAGTAGATATGATAGCAGATTTATAGCTTTTTCAGAGATATGTATTCTTGCGAGAGCTTTGTATAGAGTGGGTATATGGATAGAGTCGAAAGCTTTGATATGTCCTGTGAGAGGATCTAAATTTCTTTTTCATTTATAATTGCATCTTCTAAAATATATGTAAATTGTGAGATTGGTTGGAGTATAGACTAAAAAGGAAAAGCTGTATAGTTATAAAGGAAGAGCACTTGATTGTGAACTAGAATGTTTGTAAGATGGTTTGTAAGAATCTTTGTAAAGATTTTTCTGGTATGATTTATTAATGTAATACAGTCAGTGATATTACTATAAATGGACAAAGTCGATTGCACCTTTTATAGTAATAAAATGTAGATCCTAAGATTCTAGAAATTCTGAAAGAACATTATATGATTGGCTAATTGACCAATCAAATAACAACCAATTATACTAACTGACTAAAGGCTAATATAAAATAATATCAATATACAAACACAGCCGTAACTGGGAAACTATCTAAATTTTATATGCCAGAGGAAGGTGGTTACCCTTGATCTACCCTTGACCTGCATTTCTAGACATAGCCGTAACAAATTAACTGCAGAGCTTTTTATTTGATGATCAGACAATTTTATACAATCTGAATTCTTTGAGAAGAGTCAATTAAAAAATAAGAATATCTGGCCTATTCGAATGCAAGAATGTGAAGATTCAAGATATATATTATAAGTGGGAATGGAATCATAATAGAGTTCAAAATCCACTTAGATTAGAATAGAATAATTATACTAAAAATCCTAACTCTAATCTTAAAAATTCTGAATCAACTTAAATTCCATCCCCACTTACTATATATATAATAAAAATGGGTTAACTTAGTTGTAAAATATATAATATTTTTTCTAGAATTGAATATTTTCGCAAACCAAATTTTGTTACAATTTGTAGTCTTTATTATTGTAATATATATGCTATTTTCTAAATCCAGAATTCGAATTTAAATTGATTTTTAAAATTTAATAAATTACTCATATTCAAAAAATAAATAAATAAATAAATAATTAATTAATTACAATATAATAAAAAAAATAAATAAAAAAAGAAAAAAAATAGAGTCAAATAAATTCAATAAAAAAGATATAAATTCAACACATTCATTTCTGATGATTGATTCAGAACTCTGACTTGAACTAGCATATTCCGTTTCACCCACTTTACTCATTGGATTTTCTAAACTTTTAATATAATCACAATTGTTAAATTCATCGCTCGAATCAATTAAAGACCTTACCTCTTCCAATATAGTCAACAATTCTCTATGCTTTTTAGATCGAATTTTACGATATTTATTTTGGGTATTCTCATTTATACATTCAAGAAATGCTTCTATTTTGCAAATTATTTTTGCATTTATCAAAGATTCTTCATTAGTTTGCATCATGACTTCTTGTTTAGTAATCAGAATTGGTCTAAATAAAGGTGCTGAGTCGTTATTAATAAAAACTTTAGTAATATATTCATGTCAAGCTTGCTTGGCTAAATTAGTAAAATTTATCAATTGTGAACTTAGTTTATATTCTTCTCCCAAGCACTTATAGGTAGTTTTCAAACCTATTGTTGGATTAATAAAATTATCTTTTCTTAGATGGGCTTGAAATCTCTGGCATTCTGTAACAGCTTCTAGTCGATTTCTTGGTCTAGTCGTCTGAAGATCGTTATATCCAATTACATTAAAGAAGTTATTTTGCAACTAAATTTTCAAATGTAAATTAATTTATATAAAGCCAAATTTTAAATAAACAGGTTATAAGTAATTATGTATATACTTGAAGAAACTTCTTGCAATTTCGAGCAGCAATTTTCCAATGTTGCATTTGTGAAATGGGTGATATTAATGTCTTAAAAGCCTTATTTATTTCTTCTAAAATTGCATCTTGTTCTTGATGCTAATTAAAGAATCCTAACTAAGAAACCACGCAATTCTTCTCTATAATATCTCGTACCACTGGGTTAAGCCGCATAAGTTGTATTTCATCAGCAACTTCTATTTGACGATATATCAGATGTTTTCATGCAGACTATACTGGAGAAAAAACCCTTTTTGCAGCTCTCTTCAATAATGGATTATTTTCTCTAATTGCCGTTCTGTAATTAATGATAGCTTGCAAATAAGTGAATATCTATTATAAAAAAAACTAATTAGTTAAATATTTATCAATGACTAAGGCTTTTGCTTTATTTTCATAGAAATAGAACTAGATGCTAATTGTCTTTCAGATTTTGTAGCTATGCAGGTGAATTTAGATTAAATATCCATTCTTGTTGCATACTTAAGATTAGTGATTTTGGCAGATCATAATTTTTTGGCTATGACTAAGCCAATAAATTTTACCAGCTTAGCCAATTTTAAAATTACACTATTTAATTTGAACTTTACTGGAAATTTTGGTCTCAGCCTTGCTCGTATTTTAGGTTCATTCATTTCCACCTCAAATGCTACAATCCTAGTAATAAAATCGACCAGCTAATAATTTGCTTTTGGCCGATTTTTTTACTATCGACCAAGATCAGTACTTAAGATACCAATAATGATAAGTAAAAATAAAATATAGATTAGTACAAATATAAATTGAAATCTTATATTAATATATTAAATAGAAATACTTAAACTATTCTTTACCTTAATCGACTAGCCAAATTGTTGCATATTAAAATAAATCTCAGCCTGACTTCTTTGATTCAAGTTTGCCTTATATTTTCTACTTAGTCATTTAATTCTATCAATTACAATTATCTGATTTGATATGAACTATGATTCATCAACTCAAGTTATTAGAATCTGGTTCAAAACTCTACACATCATCACTTATTGGGTGTCATGATTAGTGATAGGAATTGGCTAAATGTTAGTTAACTAAATTGACTAAAATCAACTATATAGTCAACTAAATTTTATTAGTTGACTAAAAATCAACTAAAAGTAATGATAATAATCATCTGAAATGATCCAAGATATACAACTAGTCGACTAGTCATAAAATTAGTCAACTGATTAGTTGACTAAAAAATTTCAGTCAATTCCTATCATTAGTTATAATTTGAATTGCAAAGCATTATGTCAAAATCATAAGGACTCACTTGATTTATAATTTACAAATATTCCATATCACTCATTATGGTACATGATGGTAATGTTATAAAAACCTAATAAATGTACCATAAAATTAAAAAAATCAATAAATAAATCAATAAATAAATTCTATCTGTTCGAATTTGACCTGATAAAGCAGGTCCTTTTGCTCTTTTACCCAAGACAGATATCCATCTACTGATGGAATAGAATGGCTTTTAACATATAGCCACACTAATTCCATGGCCATAGTCTGATGATAGATATTGCAGACCAAATCCCATGACTTATGATGTCGTAGCATTTTTTAAAATAATTAAGCTGATTTTCAGTCTTATATCTTTGAGATACTGCAAACCGTTTAAAATTAATATTCCTATTTTGAAATGATAAATAAAAGAATAAAGTCTTTAAAAGCAACATAAATATACTAATTTAATTTTATATATGCGTGAAGTATATTCATTTCCTCATGCAACTGTTCAGGAACAAGAACTAACCATGGATATTTCTCCTTTATTTTGGCCATTCTATAATATGTAATGCCGTTGCAAGTTACAACCACCTATTTATACAGTTCATTTTTAATTTCTGCAATCTTCTTAAGATGAAAAAGAACTTTTCAATGTTAACAGTTGAATTTAGATTAATGTCAAAGGGGTCAGAGATAAAGATTTCTGGAACATTAACTCCTTGATCGGCTAGTGGTTTTTGAGTGGTACTAATTCTTGATGCATTGGATCATCGAGTCTCTTTTTCAACATTATATGGTTTAAATACAACCAGTTTGTTCGCTATATTCTTAACTATTACTTCTTCTTTTGACATTTCCACTAATATAGGTAGACGGGATTGACGCTTAAGGCACATTTGCTTTCGATTATCAATATTTTTTTCATTACAATTAGGACACCATTTACTACAATGATTACTTGAATCTATATTAAATGCAAGTAAATTAATCATGTTAGTTGCAGATAATTTTTCTTCACACAACAGATCAAGTATTTCAGAAATATAATCATATAATTTTTGGTTTATAACGTCCTGTATTTTGGGTGTAGTATCAAAAAGGCTTTCATATTGCGACCTACTTAGAGAATCAAAAGCCCAAGGATTATTAATATGTTGAATATAATTGTGAGAATCCATATTAAAAGCAACAAAACTGGTAATGATATAAAATATGACCATATTAAGTCACCGATCTAGGTAATTTTTTTGCCCCCTTTGTTCATTATCGAATGCTAAGAATAAAAGACCATCTGGTAGAATTTCTTCTTTTTCACCTAATTCGTCTAACCAATTCTAAAAACTAGAATAACTCCTGGAGCTTGTAATATGATTATCAACGTTAACAATAGTCTTCGATCGTGAGATGGAATATTTAATGGCTGATACCATGAGACCTATTTCTGAAATATATTTTCTGTGTCTGGATTTATATAACAGATCAACTGCCATAGCCTTTTAAAAAGTTTTTCTGCGTTTTTGAAACCTGCATCAAAATTATTACTAGTTAGTGTTTCAATAAATTTTATAATGACTGAATTACATTGACTTAGCTATGATTCTGAAGTATAGTTTAATAGATTTTCTAGAGAAAATCTATTATTATTTCTAATAAGAGCCTCAAGATCGTCATATAGTGATTCTCGTTCGATTAGTACTATATCAATAATGGCCTGAATATGCTTATGCTGACTGTCATAACGAGAATTCCACTGTTCAGTTAGGTGCTTGTTTGCTTTATACAGTTCTTGATATGCATCAAATTGTTTTGATATGCTTCAAACTGTTCTTGATATATCTCTTCTAATTGAGCTATCACGTTATGACATTCTCCAAGTTGTATGTTTAACCTAGATATTATCTTGTTTTTATTTTCTATTTGCTGTTGTAATTCTGTAATTATATATCTATTATATTTCGCAATTCTTTCAAACTCTAATAAATGGCATAAAACATCGTTGGCAACTATTTTATTAGTATTAAAATTAACATCAAGTCAACTAGAACTACCTAAAGATGTTGATAAAAGTTGTCATTAGCTACGACTTGATTATAATGATTTACACAAATAGAAAATTGAGAAAATTGTCAAGTTCTGAGCTCTGGTATAAGGTTTTAAAATGCTTCAAGCTTTCTAGCCACTACTGATATATTAGCATTTCTCTAATATTCTGATTTCGGCATACTACAAGTACTTAAACCCTGATTACTATAATAACGAACTAAATCAAGAAATATGCAAAAAAAGATCTTTAGCTTTTGATCCTTGCTTGGCCGTTGAAGACTGCGACATTGTTCTTGAATGTTTGGTATTTTTTTTAAAAAAAGTTAATATGTTAGTTTTACCCATACTTAAGTGTGTATTCTTGCGAATTTTTATATTTTATTTACTTTTTTTAAAAAAAAGGATTATGAGGGAATTATTATGGATTATTAATCTAAGGGCTTTTGATTTCGAATTTATATATCATTAATGTAAAATAAAATATAGCAAAAATAAAAAAATTTTGGCTTCAGAAAACCCATCAAGAGCCAATCAAAATTGCGAATTATTAGTAAATCATTCTAGAAACATTCTAGAACTGATATCCATTTATAGTAATATTCCCAACTGTAATAGGATGGATAGAATTGAGCTCATAGTTGTAATATTGATTTTTCGGTATTGGCCAAATATTAGCTATTAGCCACTGGTTTGGGATTATTTTTTGAACTAGGCAACTGTTTAAAATGTTTAGAAGAGAGGATAGAGCCACTGGAGGTAGGTGTTGGAGAACCTTATTTGAAATCCCAATGGGACCTGTTGCTTTCCCTTTAAGTGCTAGTTTTATAGTTTGTTTGAGTTCAGTTAGGGCAGTGTCATTTATCATCTGATTTTTTTTTATTAAAAGCTTACCTTCCCTCCCCCCTTCTTAATATATAATTTGATCAGGTTCTCATATATAATTTTAAAATTTTTACCCCTCTCCTCTCTAAAAAATCACCTAATTTTTGTTACATCCCTTATAGTAATAGGGTAAAAAGGTTATCATAAATAGTTTCTTGTATATTATTTAGTGGGTAGTAGGTTGATTTCTATTCTTCGCAAAGAGTGTTATTAGGGGGTTGCTTTTGGTCTATGATTTGAAGTATAAGTACACTGTCTCTTTAATTTTTCTTCATTAGTGATTACTTCGTCTGGTAGAACAACCTTCTTAAAACTAATCGGTTCAACTTTTCTTTGTAAGATGCTATCTATCATATGACTAGTATTGTCTTTGAAGTCTAAATATCTTCAGTTAATATAGAATTTAATTCGTTCCTGCCTTTTTTCATAATTGTGTACTTGCCAGATAATGTGTTTATACTGCTTTACTTGACTTACAGTTACAGTAAGAGAAGATATAATTTGTTTTTGTGTTATTAGTAGAATGTCGATATCTGCTAAGGTAGCCGCTTTAAGCAAGTGTTGGTTTGCTTTTAGCAAGTCAATTGCCAAGTTATTTGAGAGAAATTTAGACACTTATTAATATTTTTCAGAGCTAAGTGTAGTTTAGTTGCTTTTAGCGATAAGGCATAAAATAGTTTTGAAGCAGTAACGATATATGGGATGTGTTTGTTTATTGCTTCCTTAACTTTGCTACCCAAGAGTTTCAACTCTATTGATGCTGTCCTTGTCTATATTTGGGAGAAAGATGGGTTGTTGGTTAATGAGGTTGTTTATTGATTCTTTAAAATTATTCCAGTCTTCTGATATCATTTTCTCATACAAGTATATTTTCTGCTTTTTCTTTTTATTTCTTAAGCACTTCTGTAGCAAAAAATTTGTATACTATATTGTGTATAGGATATAGTGTTCGCTTTCTGAAATGTTTGAAGCATTAATTAGCTGAGAAATATCAAAAGCCAAGAGTATGTCTGAAGAAATCCAGAAATTATCTATTTGGCTAGCTGCGTTTGGGCCCTGCCAGGTTGGTGCTTAAATGCTGTGAAATGTTAGAAGCCTGGTCAGGTTAGAGCAGTGTTATTTATTACCTGATTTTTTTTTATCAAAAGCTTACTTCTCTCCCCCTCTTAATATATAATTTGATTAGGTTCTTATATATAATTTTAAAATTTTTATCACTCTCTAAAAAATCACCTGATTTTTGTTACGTCTCTTAGCTGCATTTAGGTTGGTAAAAATAGGAAGTCATTTGTCTTGAAGTTGGTTGGCATTAAAGTCTCTCAGAATTATAAGATGCCAGTTTTTAGCTCTAGCTTCAGTGATCTAATTGAGTAGCTGAGACTGAGTTTGTTTCAGAAGGGAAGGGTAGTTTAACAGAAGGTAGGTTGAGATAATTTGAGACTTGTTGCCATTCAGAAAGTAAAAGTTGAGACAGATTGCTGTTCCAGAAAAAGTATGGATTCTGTAAATATATGGTTGCAATTGGTTGCATATCATTAAGGCTGTTTTCAAGCTGGTTTTTCATTAGTTTGGCTTGTAGGGTGAGAAGTTTGAAGTAAATATTTTGTAAAATGGATTAGTTAGTAATCTTGTTGCTGAGTCTTTCAGCTTCATTTCAGTAAGAGAAATTATGTATAGATTTGTTTCTAAGCAATATTCAACCCAGGTTTGTACTTTTAAAGGGTTGTTAAAGCCTCTAATATTGTGAGTAGCTATAGTGTATATCAAGTTCTAGTTGTTTTGATATGTTCGCATTTTCTGCAGCTGGCAGAGTTTCTGTTGAAGAATATATGCTCATTGGCTATCTGCATTAGAGTCTGGCTCTGCTTCAAATATTTGTGTATCTGTTATTGTTGTAGATGTTTCTTTTGGATTTGTTGTGATTGTTCTTTGTTCTTCAAAGATATCAAAGGATAGTTCTGGTAAATCAATTAGGTCAAAAATATATTCTGGTACTATATGGTATGTGAAGTGTTGTTAAAGAGTTTCCAGTACTAGTAGAATATTGTGATGTTTCTTTATAGAAACATTTATATTAGTAATTTTTTTTTCTTGAAGAGCAGATTGGAGTTGTTTAATTGTTGACGGTAATTTGGTTAGATTTGATTTGGTTTCTGGTTGCTTTTTTTTAATATTAATTCAGGATTGAGGTATAACATAGAAATAATAGTATTTGTGTAGTGCTTTAGCTGCAATACTTAATTCTTTAGGCATTGAGATTGGTAGTGTTAAGTTGACAAGAGTAATTAGTTCAGCATCTTTGAGCAAGTCCAAAAGGTCTGTGTAGTTAAAGTTACAATATGCTTGTATCAGTGGTATTGGGATATTATAGATGGGTGAGATACTCTTAACAAAAGTATTCACCTCTTTTTTGTTTTGTAGTGGAAAACTGAAGTTTGTTATTTTTAGCTATAAAAGGTCTAAAGGTAGACGTCTATAAGAAATAATATAATCATTAGGAAGTTTTGTAAATGAGTAGTCTACTCGCAGAAGTCTAACGTGCTCTTTAAAGTCTTCTTGGCTTCTAGGCAAGAAAAGAAATTTTTCTCTTAATCTCAGTATTAGGTCTTGTAAAGTACTAGACAATGAGCAGGTAAGTCAAAATATTCTACTAGAATTTGTTGAAAGAAGTAGAGTTTTTGGAGTGACTCTCTATATTGGCTTAAGTTTTGTAGATCTGCTCTGCTTGTGATAGGAAAGAAATTGCATATTTTATCTCTTAGTTGTTTATAAGATGTGGGCAGAGGTTCTCTGATATCTGAAATATATATATCAGGCATTTTATTAAATGAGAATATTAATCATAAGGTCTTGATAACAGGTGCGATAAGTTGCTTATTTGAAATTAGTAGATTAAAAGGGATTGCTTTTTGTAAGTATTCTGGAATGACTTTTGGTTCTATTAGTGCTTCTGTAATAAGAGTCGAGACTGCAAGTCATGTTGCATCAAAATTAAGCTGTTTTGGGATTTTTGCAAATCTTGCTAAGTAGAATATGTATCTGGTAATTTCATATATATCTAGAGAATTGAAGTCTAGATTGGTTAAGTAGTCTAAAACCAACTTTACTTATAGTAATTCAAAGATTTGGTCTCAGTTTTTCTTATTTGTAGCCAAAACATTATGTTGTTTTTTGTATATCTCTAGAGTATTTATAAAAAGGTTATTGAATTCTTTTTGATGTTGCGGTCTGGTTGCTATAACTCAAGTGAAGCTTTTAAAGAAAGCTATGTCTCAGTGAAAAATTTAGCTGTTATTGCAGGTGGGATATATTGAGTAGTTGGTTTTGTTGAGAGCTTATATTTAATTAGTTCTTTGAGGTATTGAAGTGAGGTTGGTGCATTTTTAATTTTTTGGCGAGTTCAGATTGTTGTATCGAAAAGCTCTAGTCTTTCTTGTCAAATTTCTTTTAAGACTGCTTGTGTATGTTCTTGCTATTCTTTCTTTTTGTCACTTAAAAAATGCCTATTTGTGATTTTTCTAGTTTTGTTTGGAAGTTCTTTGCTAACTGCTTGGTTGTATGATATTTTTTTTGTGGCTGTTCATCTAATACTATATCGATCAAATGAGTTTTTTCATTGTCTCCACTATCTGAGTTTGTCAAGTTCTAGTCTATTTCCATATCAGGTAGGTTGTTTATTGATTAATTGGGTCTAGATTCTGATTCAGATAGAACCGGGTTGTTTATTTTTCTATTGTGTTCTGATACAA
>CAJVPZ010001294.1:0-14909 GCA_910592135.1 Racocetra fulgida | reverse complement strand
TTTGCTTTCATTTCAATAAAGGCGTTGTTCTTTACACTGTTCTCTTAAATTTGTATTTTTAATTCATTTCTGTATTTTAGTGAATGTATATTTTTTATATGCTTATTATTTACTGCTTTCATTACTATGGATTAGTATATTATGTCTAGTTAGCATTAACTATATGATTGAAATAATATATTCATTTACATAAGCAAATATTAATTTTGAATTACTTTTAGATGAATGTGTCTCTTGTGATTTTGCATTTATAAAAAGGGATCTTGAGTGTTGATTAATGACATGTGCATTCTTCATAATGGAAAGGTGTAAAGTTTGCAATTACTTTGATTAATTGGTTTAAGATTATTTTCAATGCTATGCAGTATAGTGGGTGAATGGTATCGAAAAATTTTTTTGTTATTCTTTTGTTAGGTATAAATTTGAGTTTCCGCAATTTATTACGAATTGAAAGTTTAGATGGCTTTTAAGGTGAGTGTAGATGTGGTGGTGTTTCTATAGATTTAAATTTTCTGTTCAAGTAGACATGCAATAATCCTTATGGTGATTTTGTTATTAGGACTATACACTGGTTAAAAAATTATATTTTAACAAGTTTGAAATTTTGTTAATTGGGAAATTTTTTGTGACAAAATACGTATTTATTAAATAATATCTTGTAATATCTAGTACAAATAATAACTTAATTACTGGGTAATATATGCATTTTAATATATTTACTAGTAAATATATTAAAATACATATATTACCCAGTAATTAAGTTATTATTTGTACTAGATATTAGAAGATATGATTTAGTTAAAATATAATTTTTTTAACCAGTGATAGTCATAGAAAGACTTTCATTTGATTGGCTGTTTTTTTTTAAAAATTACAAAGAATAAATAAAAAAAGTATATAGAAAGTTTTTTAGGGTTGTAGGACTTCGCTATTAAAAATAATCAAAATACCTTTTTGTTTTAAAGTTAGCATAATAACGACCCCTGCCTGAAAAGTAGTCAACCTTCGTTAATATCAACCCATTTGGATTAGACAATTGTGTTGATATATACGAGGCTTGATAACAACGAGATAGTTTTTATATAGCTTGAACCTATGTTTTCTTAATAAGAGGTTGATATTAACGGGAGGTTTACCAAAGTTGATATTAACGAGGGTTGACTGTATCATACTAACTTCTCTAAA
The DNA here is from genome assembly GCA_910592135.1 of Racocetra fulgida. Taxonomy (NCBI): domain Eukaryota; kingdom Fungi; phylum Glomeromycota; class Glomeromycetes; order Diversisporales; family Gigasporaceae; genus Racocetra; species Racocetra fulgida. The sequence goes on along the minus strand of CAJVPZ010001294.1, from coordinate 13,724 downwards.
TTAAAAGGGATTTTGATTATTTTAATAAAACTTTCTTTTTTTATTTATTTTTTGTAGTTTTATTTTTTTTTTAAAGACTTTAAACTGTATAAAAATGTCAAATTAAATTGATCTAAACAGCCAATCATATGAAAGTCTTTCTATGAGGACCATAGTATATTCTCTAGAAGTGTTATTTATTGTTTTGCTTTGACCTATGCCATCTTGAATGTGTATAGAGAATATTAAAAATTATATTTTCGCGAAATAACATGGGACGTGACTTAGAAAATAATACCCCTCAAAATAGTATGCTGTGTTCAAATAACTCCATGCGCGTACCTAAATAACCAGTTTATATGGATATGAAAATGGACAATATAGAGCAATGGGCATGGACATTTATGAAATATATCCATATTGTTCATATTTTTTTTTGTTATTATTTGTATTGCTAAAATAGGGGTCGTCTAAAGCGGAGCAGAATCACGTGATATCTGACCAATCAAATTATAGAATTTTGATGATCGCCGGCGAAGCAAAAAAGAAATAAAAACGAAAAACTTGAAAAATACAAAAAACGGCAGTCTAAATCTGCCTCAGGTAGGTTAATTAAAAATGTCGGAAAGGCAATTTTGCTTATATATAACCAGTGTTGTTACTTTGCTATTTGGCCGGCCAAATGGCCAAAATGCATAAAAAATTATTTGGCCGAAATGGCCATAGTAAAAACTAGCAATATGATTGGCTAAATTATATATATTAGAAATTTTTGGCCCATTGGCCATTGGCCGTTGGCCAGTTGGCCATTTGGCCGGCCCTCAAAAATTGTTTGGCCGCAAAAATTGACATCACTGTATATAACTACCTAAAACCTAACCTAACCCCAATATAAGATGACCCTAACCCTAATGTTAATTCAATAAAATATATATTATAAGAATCTGCTCCGCTCTAGACGTCCCCTAAAATAGGAAATAATGGTAAAAATCTATCCCTATGTAATGTACACTGCGCGAGATAAAACTATCGCATCCGCGATTTTACGCGATTTAACACGATTTGCGTAAGATATTGAATCTCTTGTGAAAAGAAACAATTCAATTAAGAAAATTTTTTTAACGAAACTTTAATATACCATTAAACTTATTTAAGTGTATACTCTTGAAAATGTGCATTTAGCAAATTCAATTAAAACTAAAAAATATTCACGTGATTAACTCAAACTTCTGCCCTTAGAATCAAAAATAAGATGTGCATTTAAAGAGAATATATTTCATTGCCCACTTCGTGAACAACGACTGGTTTATTCCCCAGCTCATATTATACTTTTATATTATTTTAAAATCAAAAGTTAATATTCTAAAAAATTTAACTAAACTTTGGCTTCTTTCATTTTTTTATATTTCTTTTCTTTTTTCTTAATCTAGCAAAATTTCATTGGCAATTTTACCGACTTAAAGAATTCGTAGTAATCATTTAAAGAGGTAAAAAAGATTATAATTAAAAAATATATATATATATATAAAGATTCTGAATTGGTCTAAATTTGAGGTCTGGATAATAAGCGCGGAAAAATAGTATAAAAACATAAAATACTACATATAAGAACTGGGAAATAAATTCTATATTTATTTGGTTAAATATTACATACGTACATGCATTTACATATACTCTGGGTTTCAAAAACTTATGCATATAGAGAGTAAAGGATGCATTTACGTATTAAGTTTTGAAGAGTTTAACTATGCATTTAGAGTATGTGTATAGAGAGGAATTCAGATAAGTTTGAAAAAATTTTGTGGCCAAGCTTTGTCAATCTTTTGTTATGTAATTATACAATTTATATTTATAGCAAAAATATTATTTTCTTTTAAAAATTATAAGATATTTAATTTTCATACACAACACAACCGAATTTGGTAAGTGTTGGAACACTGTTTCAAACCATATACGTGAAACCAGTTATCGAACTCAGTTATACAAATATATATACTAATAATTATGCTTGATCAAACAAGTTAATAAAACCTGCTTTGTTATCACCATTTAATAGAGGCTAATTTTCGTCATATCAACGTAATGCCTAATCGATTTCAAACTCGATTTGCCATACGGAGTTTTAAATAACATAATAAAACCACATTATCGCCGAAAGTCGAGTTTGTCCAGTTTGGGTCTCAAACAGGGGTCGAACAGAGTTCGGGCAAGCAGGATAACATCCCTATTGTATACGCGTTGTAATTTCTATTTGAGGTTAAATAAAGTGTTTTGATATGCGATCAGAAATAAATATAAATCTGATGAAAATAAAGGTTTTCGACGCATTCTAAAAATGGGTTTTCAGCATGTTTTTTTATAACGACCTTCTTCGTGATGAAATGATTCGAGTAATACTTACACGTTTTCTTTACAGAATGTTCCTAATGAAAAAGGGATGGTGATATAAATGAAAGTTTTTCAGTGTTTGCTAATACAAATTATTTTTTTTGAACCAAAAAAAAATGTCCCAAGAAATTGAATTTGTTCGTATCGAAGGAGAGTCATCAAAGAGTTGGGAAAAAGATTTGAGGAGTTCTGTGTTATGTTGTTGAGAGAATTGGAAGTGTATGTTGCTGTTATTACACATTCGGGTAAGTTTTCTTATTGAATAATATATCGAGTCATTATGTATCTGAAGTTATGCTATTACATCGATGTAAATTATTCGAGAATTAAAAGCACATCGTGGCCACGGTTTCGGCAGTGAACGTTCTTCTCAGTTATCGTTATCCGGAATGAACCAGCCCTGCCGGATTTAATGATAAATAAGATACATGCTGGCCCCAGCTATATATGACGATGAAATATATTCATTAAATTATTAATTTATAGGAAAAGTGGAGATCTAGGACGAGATATTATAGTGGGAATTTTTGGAACGAAGTTTGTTGTTCAGTGCAAAGTGTGATTTTCAAAAGATATATGTATGTAATTACTAATTACAAAACAACAATTATCAATATAAGAATTAACAAATGATTTGTTTATAGGTCGTGATAAAATTGATGAGTTTAGAATAGCAATATTATCATCATATTAATCCTGATACACCTCCCTTTGATCTTAGTGGCTTAGTCAGCGCCATTACAAGTAGGGATAGAGGAAATGTTCAAGTCATTTATGATGATCAAGTGGTCGAAAGGACCGCATCCGAAGCTATGAATGTTATTGCTGCTGTTAAACGCAGTCGTAACCATATTGACCAAAATGGAAATCCTGTCGATTTAGAACCTTTGTCACCGTGTATAATAGAATGTGTCAAGATACAGAGAGGTTTACCGCTGGACGATTAAACGAACACATTCGTGTATAAGATAGAAATAGATTATTCAGATTAGATTATAATTTAATGTTTTATTCGTTTTCTATCACTTTGTAATTTTACATTATGTATTATTATTTTATAGATATTTATGATATTATCACTTTCTGACCTTTTATTCTAGACCCTGTAAACTCAAGCAAACAAGACACGTGACAGGAAAACAACAACAACAACACAACAATCGTTGTATTTTAGATTTTTTACTTTATCTTTCCTTTTTTTTCTTTCATCTTTCTTTTTCTTTTTTTTTTTATTCTCTTTGCCTTTTCTATTAATAAGATTTTTTTTCGATAATGCATGCATAAAATACTGTATTAGGGAAATTGCATAAAGAGAATGATCTATTTTAATCTTTTATTCGCGGTTGATGCAAATTCGAGTTTATTAGATCTGAGTAAATGCCAAATAAAATGTACTTCGCACTATTGTTTGCAATATAAATGAAGCTGACTTGGTGGCGATTTCACATATATGATCGGTTTACTTTGCATATGTATTTCGTGAATTTATTTATTTTATTGATTGATATCGATGTATATTAATTCACATATGATCGAAAATTTTTCTTGATATCTCCGTTCCAAATTGGAACGCATATGTGACCGAACGTAACGATTCATCAAAATTATCAGATACTGAGGTAAGTGTATTATTGAAAAGGTTTCATTAGAAATAAAGGAACATATATCACCTATAAACAAAGTTTCACCCACTACCTTTAATTCAGAAGATATAGTAAATGAGAAAGACGAATCTTTACCTGAGGAAGAGATAAGTATACCTGATGAGGAGGATGAGAATTATTCTTCTGACGAGGACGAGATAAATGATATAGATACAATGCTTTCTGAAGATGCTGGATATTACTATGATTTAAATAGCAGTAATGTAACTTATAAAAAATCGATTAGCGCATATTAACAATAAATATATAGTGGGGATAAGGTACTCTAAAAAAGTTTTATGTAAAATTTTTTTTTTTTGTCACATGTAAAATGTTTTATAACTTTATTCGATACGTAAAATTATTTTTTTGTTACAACTTTATTATCCATGCTAGTTTCGTTAATATATATATTAGATTATTACAAATAATTTTTTTCTGAATAAATATAATTGCAAGTTTGCATGGAAGGAATGCATAGGACCCAAAACCATTTATTACACGCGGTTTTAAATGGAAAAAAAATTAGTTATGGCGAAAAAAAGCTTATCGTCTTAAATGTTGGAAGGCTTATCAAAATTCAATCCCAATAGTAAGTGTGAAAGCATAGATTAATAAGTAAAGCCCATTTACGCGATCGCATTAAATAAAAAATTGGGAGCCCTTTATTTCATGAAAATTATTGCAGGGATGACAATATACAATATAAAAAATATTTTTATTATAAAATAAAAAAATACATATAATAAAAAGAAAAAAACTACAAAAATACATAGCTTATAAAAGACCTCTCTAAACGCATGGCCTGATTTGTCCCAATTCATATAACACTTACAGATTTTTATACAATACCTTTCTAAATGCAAGATTTTTTGGTCGCCCATCGGCTATGCATTTAAAGAGATCTGACTGTAATAATTTTATAATGTATATAAGATTTTAAAAATATTCTACAGGTAGACATTAAAATTTTTAAAAAAATAAATTTATTAAATTAATTATTAATTTTAAAATCAATTCAATAAAATTAAACTATATATATAGAATATTAATGATTCTGTTAAAAATTATTTAAATTTACAATTTTACCAGTAGTACAACGGGTATACTCATATATATATATATATATATATATACTATACATCAAAAATTTTTTTTGACATGAAAAATGAAACTCGGTTCCAAATTTATAATAATGTATATTTACGCTTTAACTATATAATAATTTAACATGTGAAAAATATAGATCATCGATGATCCTTCACAATATTTTGTGATGAATGGTCATAATTTCATCTTCAACACAAAGTAATTTGAAGATTTCATAAATATTACAGTCAATTATTGATATAACGGGCAGGCTGACCTAAAGTTTCGTATACAACATATGCGTTCTATCGATATATTTAATAGGCTTGACAAATATCAAATTCCGTAGTAAAATTGTAGTCATAGAACAGCGCTCTAATTGGCTGCCAACCGATACACTGTATTAAAGGGAAAAAATTCGCAAATCTTATTTACCCGGGTTTCCTTTGGCGACACTCAAATTCGCCATATGCGTTAGTGATTTAATAAAATTAGCAACTACGTGTCGAATAAGGGATGGAAAATGTTTTTTATTACATAATTAAAAACAGGTAATGATTATGGTCTTAGTATGTTTAAAAACAAATTTAACTACTCGGACTTTTAACCATCACCTGTTTTAAATCGGTGAAAAAGTAAACTTATTTTTTTTTCCATCCTTATATCGAATATGGCCTTTTTACCATTGGGTCCGTTATAGCCGTTTGAAATTCGTTAAACCGGTGAATCTGGTGTAAGGGTACCCCGTTATATCGATACAGTAGTTGGCAAAAACAATATTAAATTTCTGCCCGCTGAAAAGACCAAGACGGATGGTAAAGAATAATTCAATCAATAAAAAAAACAATTTAAGGAAAAAATACAAAATAATAAAAACACATTCCAATAATGAACGGAAAAGATTTTACTCTCATTTTTCTCCAAGTGTTGAGTATAGATGTAACCCAAACTATTTGGGACATCCCAAACTATGTGACAATCAGTATAGCATTAGTTTCGGCTGCTATGTTATACTAATTATCGCATGGTTTGGGACATCCCAAACTATGTGACAATCAGTATAGCATTAGTTTCGGCTGCTATGTTATACTAATTATCGCATGGTTTGGGACGTCCCAAATGGTTTGGGTTACATCACTAGTGTTGAGGCACATGACAATATTAGCATAAATGTGTAATTATTGGTTATTACGTGTTCAATTTTAGTGTTGAAGTCCAGACTGATCAGAACAGACTATTCCATCTCTATTGCCCGAGTGTATGTGATGAATTATATCGATACGAGGCTTTATAAGACGTATATATATATATTCAAATTTTATGCAAATATTCAATAAATGCAATTTTGGTTTCAATAAAAAATCCGTTATACGTACTGCATGTTAATGTATATTATTTAATATCTGATGTTAAAAAAGCCTTAACATACAATATTGCATTAAGTACGAACGGTCGAGCATCAATATTGCATTAAGTACGAACGGTCGAGCATCAATATTGCATTAAGTACGAACGGTCGAGCATCAATATTGCATTAAGTACGAACGGTCGAGCATCAATAAATGCACATACTATGTACGTACGCCCTTTAAAAATTCGGTCTGATATGCTTTTTTTGGATATTTATAATATACCGTATATGTACATAGTTAAGAAAATCGAAACGAATATCGCTATTTTAAGAAATAACACCTGATTTATGGACAATCTTCTAGAAAGATAATTAACAAAAAGATTACCTTCTTGAAGCTGTTCTTCATTTTAATTAAAATGAGCTACAAAATATGCTCATATTTTGAAATTAAACATAGTAAAGTAACTCAGAGTGCAGTATTCATACTGATCATATGAATTGTAATTTTACATAGTTTGATAGGCGTTGTTTGCTACTTATATAAATTGAACATTAACTCCAAATTGAATATTTTTGTAATCTCAAGTTTTCTTATCGTTCAAAAAATTTGTTCATTCATCTTCATTATTAAGTTTAGAAACTTTGAGAAACAGAATTAATAGTGAAATATGATTATCAAAATAAGATATAAGCATGACGGTAAGCAGGTTGCTCGTAAAATTGACATCAGAGAGAATATTAGTTTAGAAGAGCTGGAGCATAAGGTAGATATGAAATTTTAAAGTTTTTCATAAATTGTTACAATATAAATTGACTAAACTACTTCTCATCAATCAGTTACGCGAACGCTTCGACGTAAGTTACGACCAACGTGTAGAGCTTCACTCTCTGGACGAAGACAATGACCGTATCGTAGTATCTTTTGAAGATGAGTTGGCTTTAATTCTTGCATCTCAAGAATACCCATTATTTGAGATGATTGTTAAGCCGAAAGTAAATAAGTAAAAATATAAAAGTTATATCAACTATCAGTATAATGAAAATCTAAAGTTCCGTTATACAGCATATTCATTATATCTATATAACGGAAGATATTAAATTCCGTTATAGACCTAATTCAAGCTAGACTTCTTAAAGAATCGCAGTTACAGAACTGCACCCTAATTTTGTCGCCAGCTGATACATTATATGAGTGCCGTCAAAAGAAAATTTGTCATCAGACTTTCAATTATATTTCATGTCAGTTAGCCGTCTATGGAAAATCTATCATGATGATACGTAGAGATTTTCCATAGACGGTCCGTTATACATAATATAACCTTTTTACTATTGAATCCATTTTAAAATTTCCTATTAAAAATTCAGTCCGTTATATCGATAGTTGACAGTATATTCAAACATTTTTTCTTTTGTTGACCTTGGTCTTTTTTTCATTTAAGGTGGTAGACAACTTTTATACTTATCCGAAGGTTACAAAATCAAAACCTGGTGAAATAGCTGAAGTAATGGTCTCATCAAAATGGCTCACCACCGCCAGTCTTATTCGAAAAGACACGAGAATTTGGGGAACATGGATTTTTACTGATGATTCTGACATCATCAAAGGTATTTTATTTAAAAAAAAAATCCAATTTTGCTCTTTTTTTCAATATCTAAATTTTCTTATTTTCTTATAGCATTGGTTCATATGGGAAAACTCGAATTAACTGAAAGACCACCAGAATACAATTTGATTGTCGCGCTTCGATATTTGCCTGGATGTTTGAAATATATTGGTTCGACGAACGAAGGCGTTACCTCCGAAGATTTTGGACCTCACGATACCAGCTATATTATTGAATCCTTTAGAATGGTAGCACTGGTTTGAAGATTATTTTGAAGTAGAATTTAATTCTTAATTTCTAATTAATAAATTATGTATGTTGCTTATAAATTTTGATTAGGTCAATTGATGATAACATAGAGATATTTAGCCTATAACTGATATTTTTTTTTCTTACAATCTGAATCTGAAACATATTGCATCAAATCTAACCTTTCATATATAATAAAACTAATATCCAAAAATTTTTTGATCAGAATGGTATCTCAGAAAAGAAATTTGTCTTTGTAAAAATTTTATTTTTTGCTGTTCACTTTCTGTTGAATTTCTGTTGAATTTCTGTTGAAACACTCTGTATTTAATAATTATTATTATATAGACTTGTTCTTGAATTGTAATTTCTACTATAATAACTCAAAATAGCGTTCAAATTACAATTACCAAGTATAATATCACGTTAAAGTAAGGGTAAAGATGCAAGCATTAGAACATAACATAAGGAATAAGTGGGGTAGCTACGTACCAATTTTATATGTAGCTACCCTTAAGTCTGCATCAATATCGGCTGTTTTAGTTAATTGGGCCTTTTTACTTGTCCCTAAAAATAATGAACGATAGTTAATTTAATGGTAATGCCCCCTGAATCTTAATAAATGATCTAAAAGTTGTGTCTAACTGATTACCCCATCCTTTAAATGATTACCGGGAAAAAGGAAACAGTGCCGGCACCATAATAAAAACATTTGTATCATTATAAATTATAATGAGTTTATTAGTCTAATTACATCCCAACTAGTTGGCCAATACCCCTTAATTTTGGGGTTGTTATGATAAGGGCAAGGTGTCACGGTTACTTTCACTAAAATAAACACTAAAATTATTGGTTTTACGAACAATTGTTACATAAGACTTTCTAAACTATATTATGTACGTATAAAAAGTTTATGCTAAGTAATAAACAAAATTAGCAGTATGCAATCAAATAGGCACATAACGAAATTTGAAGTCTTTTTTTTGCAGCTTTATGTACATATCTTCTTTTTACTATAGCAACATTTTTTATGCTATGCATTAAAGTTAAAAACAATTTAAGATTGGTGTTTTTATTAGTGTTCCGCATGAGCTTGATTATCCATGGATTGGTTCCATATGGAGTGGACTTGGATGCTAACATGGATTTTTGCGCTGGACTTGTTTTCAAAAAAGTATTATTGTGGATTTGGATCGGCAAATATTTAGATCCAAAAGCGGATATCGGTACCTTATGACACAAAATACAACTTTTGGCGAAGATTTCTCAATAACTACAGTTCTTTTTTTTTTTTTTTTTACAAATTCTTAAACTTTGAATTAAGATTACTTAGCAATTGCATGGTCAAATTTGATCTAATATAAAATTTTGATCGATAAATATCAAGTAATTTTTATTTATAGTTTGAAAATTAGTAGGAAAAAAACTGCAGTTAATTTGTTTTACCGTAAAATTGGCTCTATTGTTATGATAAAATACAAAGGTCAAAGATATTTTTTAAACATATAAGGTAAATGTGGATATTGCTGCAAGGGTGGGAATTGTGGCCAATCTTAATATCTCAAGATTTAGTGATTAAAATTAGATGATTTTTACGTACGTACGTATATCATTTTTATCCCTTACACCGTCTTGCAGGCAAATTTGCCTGGAAATTCCATGATTGATCTGTGATTAAGCTATCAAATTATATTGGATTGTAGTCTAAATCGTAGTGAATATGTAGTTAAATTGACAGTGTAAGGGATAGCGTTTTGCAAAATTTTGTGTAGATGATTTTTAGCTGATTTTCTATCTCTTAACGAAAGAAATCTAATAGTACAAAAATTATTTAATTCTGATTAGAGGCCTGCACGGGCTGGGCCGAAATTTTAAATTTTTAAAAATCTCTCAAAATTGCGGGCCTGGTATGTCAAGAACATAGTAATTGCGGACCGAACTTTTAAAAAACATAGTAAATTTTATTTTGCGGACCGGCAAAAGTACAAATTTTTAGATCCATGCAGGTCCCTGATTCTGATTACTAGATCATGAGATATTATCACAAAATATAAAATTCCAAATATTTTATAAATATATAGAAATTTTAGTAGTTAATAATTTTTGATTCACTGGTTCGTTTTTGATGATTTTATCATCAAAATGACTACTCAATGAGACGATTATAATGAGCATAAAATCGGTAAAATCCAATCGCTGGATCTCAAGATCGATGTAGATTCGTTTTATTTCAAAAATTATCTTAATAAATCTGCAAATTTTTACGCACAGACCTCGAGATTTCATGATTAGATTTTAACAATCTTGTGCTCATTAGAATTGTCTCGGTCATTTTGGTGGTACAATTATCTAACACGGACCAATAAATCAAAAAGTTATTCATAGTTAATAATTGGCCACAATACTAACTCCCCTCTGGAATTGGGTTTTTATATTTTTCTTATCTAAAATATATATAAGAAACTTTATTAGTTTACACGTTGTGTTTATACACGGGGTATAAGTATTTGAATTACAAATTCGGGTAACTTGCTAATCAAAACAATTTTTACAAACGGAAATTAAACTCTCGTTTATGGTTAGGGTAAAGGTGGGTTTGGGATTGGGAAAGGTATAGTTTATACCAAAATTTCGCAATGAAGTTTTTTTTTTGTTAGAAGCCAAAAGAGTGGGATATCTATATCGCCCGTGTACAAATAAAAATTACCTATATAAAAATTTTTTTTACTATATTTGATTTTTTATTACAATACTCCTATTTACTTTGTTTTTCTAAAGGCCTATTTTATTTACTATGCTAAATTAACATGAAGTCTAAAAATTTATAGTCACTATATTATAACTAGCTGCTCAGGCGGAACATTTCGGAAGTTTGGAATCTTTCGGGATTTAACAAACTACCATAATGCGGGCCTGTGCAGGCTGAGTAGATTCAAAAAATCTTCGATTTGCCCATCTCTAATTATAACCAATATTTATTATAAAAAATTGTATTAAAACCATATAAGTTGTTTATAATTTCTAAAATTTTTAAATGTATTTCTTATAATTTTATTTTTATATATCAAAAATTCTTGTTAAAACAATATATATAGTTTAGCAAAGAGGTTTATCTTTTTTTTAAAAAAAATAAAGTTTGTTTTATAAGTTTTTTTTTTTTTTACTAAGTCAAATATATTCGACTATTTAATAATTATATATAGTTTTATAGTTATAATATGTAGAAAATTTATTTTTTATTAAATAAACTATTTTTATATTACTAAAGCTTTACTAAAAATAAAGACAATTTTAATTTTTACTAAACTAATATATCAGGTTATCTTAGATGCTTTTAAAATATCTAAATAATATTATATAGAACTGAAAACCAGTACGTATAAATAAGTTCGGAGCCCATAATTTTAGTATAAGCATTCGATTAATAGCTCCAACCTCTAAAAAATTTGATCATGTATATCGCAGGTCAGGGGTGTTACGGATGGAAAATGCCAAAACTACGTTTTTGATATTTTTATTATAGAAGCATCAAAATCGTAATTTCAGTCATCAAAACGCATAGAAATGAGTCCTCCGGACAATTAAATTTATAAATTAAAAAAAAAATGCAGTTTCCCTCTTTATAATCGCCTCCCATATAATCACATCATATAAAGACCTTTTTATAATCATATTTCTATTTGAGCCCGATTACTATTTTAAAATATATAAAGAACCTCTATATAAGCGCATCTCTTTATAAGTACATTTTTTTAAAAAAATTACTATGGCCCCAACTGTGTGATTATAAAGAGGTACACTCCCCTGACATTGATCACCGGAATGAAGATCTTTTCTATAATAAAACATAGTAAATATTAAAATTTTTACGCTATATGAAAGATTAAAATTTTAGTAATAAATAATTTTTTAAATTATATAATTATAAATTTCATAGGCTAATGCTTCTATAAGATATTATTTCGAATCGTTTGGTTTTTTTTTGAAAACTTTAGTCTGATTGAGAAATAAATTTTTGGAATTTTTATAAGTAGAGCTTATAACAATTCCAAAATTTTATTTCTCAATCAGGCTAAAGTTTTTCAAAAAAAATTAAACAACTTGTAAGAATATTTTATAGAAGCATTAGTTTATGAAATTTATAATTATATAATTTAAAAAATTATTTATTACTAAAATTTTAATCTTTTATATAGCGTAAAAATTTTAATATTTACTATGTTTTATTATAAAAAAGATCTTCATTCCGGTGATCACTGTCAGGAGAGTGTACCTAGCCAAGCATATGGACTTTAGAGACAATACACGATAAGCGAGATGATTATTTACAAATCGAAATAATTAATGTAAAGCTAGAAAGAACCAACTTATTTTCACTTTCTGTCATAACAGTCGGTCTATTAGACGTAGCTTTCAAACGACCTGACCGTCGATTAAAATTACCTGTTGCGATAGTTGTTGTGACTTATAGGTCAAATGAGTCGACGTGTGATTATCCGTTATAATTAACCAATCTAATTTCAAAATTTTTCGTTTGACGTAATCTTGCTAGAAAACGAAAAAAAAACTTATAAATAAATATTATATGAAATTTTATTACGTAGATTTAGAGAATAGATAGGTACGTGTAAAGTAGATAAATACGATATTTATTATTAATAACTTCGAACCGAGGCAGTGATTTTATGTGGTGACAAAATCAAAATTATGCGGTGGCAAAATTAAAATTATGTGATGTGATGTGAAACATATTTGCCAAATTGGCCAAATTATGTGCGATTCTGTAGTATATTTGGCGATTCTGTAATATTCGTGACCAAATCTTTGCTGGAACTTTTCAGATTTCGTTTTCAAAAAATTTTATAACCTTACTCATAATTTGAGTTCGTTCAAATTCTACATCGGAATATACTGGATCCGTTAGACTTTATTCATTGCCTCAATAAAAATTATCAAATTATGTGCCAATTCTTGTAAATTACAACATTATGTGATATTGTGGTGACATACATCATATTATGTGATATAGGCATGTTTATGTGAATTCTGTGGTATATATTTTGTGAAATGTGAAACACAAAATCACTGTCCCTGCTTCGAACTTATCAAAAAATTTACAATATACGTATAAATCAAACGTTCTAACTGTTACTGTAAATTTAAAATTTAGGTTTTAGGTAGAAGCAAAATTGCCTTTCACTTAACCCACCCGAGGTAGGTTTAAACTGCCGTTTTTTGAATTTTTAGTTTTTGCTTCTTATCTTGCTTCGCTTGCAGATATGCACTATCCCTACGGTGCTAATTATCTAAAAGCAACTAAAACTATAACTCCTCAATAAATATTTAAAAAAATTTGCAAAAAAAAGACATACTTTCGTAGTCCTTTATTAATTTCACAAAGCTATATCTTTTTTTTTA
>CAJVPZ010001293.1:0-14910 GCA_910592135.1 Racocetra fulgida | reverse complement strand
TAGAAGGATTCAAGGTGTTTAATAAAAGAATTAATAGTTTGGGGATATGGAAGTGGAGGAAGATTAAGAGATAATAAAATTTGCTTATAACATGTTTTGAGATTGTATGTGATTATGTGTGGTTCATTAATATAGGTAGTATTTGTCTCTGGATAGTTTGTATGTTGGGTTGGCTCATCATAGGGGTCTAAAGATGTTGAAAATAATTTGCCAGTAATAGGGTTGTCTTCTACAAGGTCGTTCGCCGTTTCAAGCTCGGTTCTCACAGCTGCGCAAAATTCCATAGTCTGCCCTATACGTTGGGTCTGACTGTCATATAAATGGTCCTCCGCGTAGTTAAATAATATTGTTAGTAGTTTGGTAACATAAAGATGAATGTGTTTTAGCATCTTATTGAAAATAAGTAATAGTCCTGTAGTCTTATTGTTAGAAGACTGGTTTATTGTATGACTTACTTCCTAAAATAGGTTAAACTAGTGTCTGATACCAAAATAGGTCTATATTATTTTGTAGTTTATATTTGTTTTCATTGCTTCCAAAGTATTGGGTTATTAGGTTTATATTTTTGTCTAGTTTTTAAAGTGGCTGCATATATAGTTTTGAAGCTTATAAAGATCTGTAATGATTGAATTTAGTAACTTGATGTTTTGGAATATTACTATATATATATGTCTATTTAAAATGCCATCAAACATTGTTGAAGTATGAGATATAAAGTTGTTGTATCTTTTTTCAATAAACTAGTAGATATGTTGTGAAAAAGCTTATTGATTCTCTGTTTTCTGTGCATAATATAGGGTTTTTCTGTATATTTTCATTATATTAATAGTTTGTGTAATATTGCTAATGCTAATATCCAGTAAAGATAAATCTGTAATAGAAAGGTTAGACAGACATCGTATGTTGTGTGCTTTTTGATTAATTTCTTGAAGTATAATATTGTAATTCAGTCAGAGATTTTGCCAAATATGGATAGTGTAGATCGCACCTTGTATGGTAAAGAAATGTTGATTACATGATTCTAGATCATTTGATTGTACAAAAATCATATGTAATTGACCAATCAAATTTAACCTCAACAAAATTTACTTATTAATGAAAAGAAGTTTGTTATCATTTGCCTTTTTTATAATGGCTTATTGCAAGGGATCAAGCGAGATCATTTAAAGTAGACATCTTATATTAGCTAATTGTATATCATTTAATATTGAATAAAAAATAAAATATCAAATGATCCCACACTGATAAAAAATACTACACGGCCAATCAAATTCACAGAATGACACAGAGATCATTCTAGAATATGATTTCCTAATTTAGTAAAATCTCTGACCGTAATTATACAAATAGTTGTTAAAATTTTTATATAGTATTATAAGTATATGAAGTATATTGCTATATAGATTAGCACCATATGCATTTTTGTTATTGTAGATAAGAAGGTGTTGTGCTGTTTTTGTGAATATTGTGAAAGCAATATATGTAATTTTGCTGACTTAGTAATTGCTGTATTAATTTGATACCAGAGTTGATTAATTGAAAGTGTGTTTGCTAAATCTTCTGTAATTTGAAAAGTAGTATGTTAAGTAGTTTATTAAAATTGGTTTCAGAATTTTGATGTCATAGTATCATATTTATAAACCTTAAACTTATATTTTTTATAGTGTTTGGGTGGGTTAACATATAGTTGCAAATTGGTGCATATGATATAGTAATCACTATTTGTAATCTGGATTGCCAGAGTAAGTATAGATTAAGTAATTATGTGTATAATTTGCTGAAATATCTATATTTTATTGATTTGGTTAGAGAGGTTATCTCTGCTCTAGGTATGTAAATAATGATAATAGATATGGACTAGAGGTATAAAATTATATAATTTAAAGTATTTGTATAGTGTTGGTCTTTGTTTTTTGTGTAGATCTTGGTTGAAGTCTCCTAGGATTATGGGTATTATTTGCGATTAGTAAGCTTTTTGGATTTATAAGATAATCTGATCTTGGATTTTTTGTTTGTAAATATCTTTTTAGATAGTTATACTGATATAATGCAGAAGTTATTTTTATATAAAAAAATAGTCGATTGAAATAGCTATACTAGGTAGTATATGAATATTATATATATATAAGTAAATAATTGATATATAAAAATGGCTATACCCTCATTAGATTCTAAGGTGTAAAGAAGTTGTGATTGAGTTGTTAGATATAAAGTATTTGTAGTACTAATTATACAGATTTATATTTGCATATTTGGAGTATATGAGTTTTGTTTCTGTAATTAATATAATATCAAAGTTTTAAGCTAAATAATAGTCAAATAGTAAATGTCTTTTTGTGATTTGGTTAAGTTCTTAGACATTGTGTATAGTGATTGTAATTAGTTGTGTTGTAATCTGTGTTGTCATAAATCTGTTATTTGAGATCTATCAGCATAATATTATTCTTTAATGTAGTAGTAAAAAATAAGTTTGCATGAGAAAATATTGTTCAGAATAAGGCTAGTAGTAGAAGTAACTTAAGTAGAAGCTAGAAATATCTTTAATCATAAAGTATTAACATAGTGTTTGCATAGTAGGGCTAACTAGTATTTGTGATGTAATTGGCAATATTAGCTATATATTGTAAGAAGCTAATACCTTGTTAATATTCTTTAGATTGTTTGGTATAGACGACAGAGGTGGTGTGTTACTAGTATTTGTGTAATTAGAATTAGTAGTTGGTTGTGTAGATGCTTGGATTGAAATTTTAATCCATTCTTCTGGTATTCTTATAAAGTAATAATGTTAGAGACATGACAAAAATCAGGTGAATTGTTAGGAAGAGAGAGTGATAAAAATTTTAAAATTATATATAAGGACCTAATCAAGATATACATTAAGAGGAGGGAGGGGTAAGCTTCAGATAAAAAAAATCAGGTAATAAAGACACTGCTCTTAATGAAGGAGTTTTATAGTTTGTGTAAATTGTTGTAATAATATAGTAAATATAATAATATTATATTTGGTAACTACTTGATCTCTAGTAGATTGGCAAGGTTTATTGATAGAATTTGTTTGCATAATATTGTGTAGTAATAGAAAGCATATTCTATATTTTTGTGAAGCTTTCTGTATAAAGTTTTGCACTATAATGTTATCTATAATAAGAAAGAAGAATTGTATACTAGTTTTGATGTGCTCAGGATTCAAGCTGATATATTTGATAAAAATAATAATGTAAGTGAGCAGGTAGTAAAGCCTTTATACAAAAAACTATTTATATAATAGCCAGACCCAATATATAAAGCAGGCTATAGAATCTTGTGCAGCTGTAAGAACCAAGCTTAAAATGGCAAGTAACTTTATAGAAGACAACCCATTTGAGTCATCCTCAACATTATCAAACCTATATAATACAGATACTTTTCACAACTTTACAAATATTTTCTTATTAATAGACTACATATAATTATATATAACTCTAATACAAATTACAATAAGATCTTACTATCTCTTAATCTTCTTACACTTCTATATCCTCAAATTATGAATTCTTTTATTAACTTCTTTAAATCAAAAACTCTCTCTAATATAATTAAAGATATCTGAACCTATAACCTATATTATTACTTTCAACAAGACTTCCATCTTGGTCTTTATAATACTAAACAAACTACTAGCCATATTTAGTAATATACTATAATAAATGTCTTAGATACTACTAATTGCCAACACTACCTTAAAATTTTATAAAGTAAACTCTTCTTACTTATTAATAGAAAAGATTAAGCTTAATCAGAGCTTCAATTTGATATATAATACATCTAAAATGGATAAATACTTCTAATTTTATTAACAAAATATTATAAAACTCCCTACAAAAATTCTGCTTAATTTTTAAAAATTTTTTTATTTTTGGGAGCATTCTGCTCCCCCTAGGGCACTCAAACTTGCAGATCCCAATTACCAATCCATATTACTAATCAAATTACACAATTCTAATTTGTTTTATCTATTTTTATACAAAAAACCTTCTTTACTATTTTGGTTCTAATTAAATTTATACAAATTTTAGCTTCTAATGATCCTGTCGATCTGCTGATCACTATACTGTATAACACCTTATTTGTTACTCCTCTTTATTTATTACACCTCTTATTTGTCACTCTCTCTTATTTGTCATACCTTCCTATTTGCCACACCCCTTATCAGAACTTCTATCTATTATTCTATATTATGCCTACTCCTACTTTAATTTCTGAAAATCTGGATTCTTACAATCTTGATTACTACTATAAAAATTATCATGATCAATATGGAGTAAGAATCACAGAAAAGAACTCCAAAAATCTTAAAATATTTCTACATAAACCTAAAGCTTGCGATCTAACAAAAAAGCACTTCTTTCAAGTACCTACCAACCTTCTATTGGTAAATACTACTGCACACTAGCTTTATTTTAGCAAATTACAGAATTACACATACAAAGCATACAACCTTTGGTCAACCTGCAATTATATCTACTGACATCTCTATAAATCAGTCAACTAAAAAGTGTAATAACCTATCTAAATCTCAAATTACTAAATAACCTGCATAGGACCAACCTGAACAAACCAATCTATGTTTACTTTTTCCTTGTTACCAGATTAATCTCAATTCTGCTATTGTTCTACATTCGCAATATGACCATACTTGTATCTTCTGCAGAAAAAAACTCTTCCTTGTATATTAACAGATCAACATGATTATGCATCAGATTATCTTGTTTGCAACTTTATTAAAAACCAATTGATTCACAAAGAATGTAAATCACATATACCAGTATGATCATATGAAATATAGAGGGATGGCTCCATTCAACTTTTGGTGCGCTATATTTTTTTTCTATTTAGAAAGAGCTATGGTTATCGTGTTTTGCTTACTTAAGTATTATTATGATAATCATATGAGATAACAGTCATTTAAGGTAAGCACCAAGGTCATAATGATTTAATTTGATTATCATAATTAATGTCATCATTATTTGTAATATACACAGTTCTTTAACATGTGTACCAGGTTGTTTTCAAAATTAGGCCATTACTTAAATGTGTTCTAGGTTTGTGACGCAGTCAAAATTCTTTAAAGTTTATTCATTTTAGTGTTAGGGTCAAGACTCTTATTAATACTAGAGATTAGAGAGGTACATAGTAAAATTGCTCATGAAAAAAATTTTTATTAGTGTATAAAGAGTAGTTATATATGCAATTCTTCGAGAAAATAGTGATTTTTGACAAAACATGCTATTCGTTTTGAATTTTTCTGTTATATATTTTATTTTTTACCCCTTGAATGTATGCATAGATTGCCTGAGATACTAAGAAATCACTTTTGGTGCTCTAACAAAAAGGTTTTCATTGGGCAATTTTACTATGCAAACAGCCTTTCTTTAGCCCATAACAAAACCATAACACTAAAATGAATGAACTTTAAAGAATTTGTGCTGCGCTATTATCTAAAAGATAATATTCGGACATATAATTACATTATATTTCTAAGTTTTGTTTGTTTAATGAGTATTAAAATCCTTTATCAATAATTTTCGAATAGTCAGAATTTACATGTTATACATAATCGTACTGGTTCTGCGCAGCATCACACATTGCATAGCTACCCTGATTTACAATATAAAGCTTACATCTATTTATTCAACTTTATCCAAACTCGAATTCTACTATAAAATAATCATTGCTTGCATTAAAGCTTAAAACAAGAAACCTCTTACCTATCAAGAAAAAATTATAATTTCTTTAATTAAACTCTGAGAACTCTTTTTTAAAGAAAAAGGTCAAATCTTGTTATTACTATTTCTGAAAAAACTAAATACACAACAACAACAAAAAGATCAAAAAACAAATCAGAACAACAACAGCAACAACAACACCAATACCAATAACACAATGATGATCAAGAACAAAACCTTAATAAATAACAACAGCAGAAACAAACACAAAGACCTACTAGAGACACATCCAATAATCTATATTGGTTTAAAGAATATTTAATTTCTGAAAACATGCAACTTTATACAAAATTCAAAAACCCTCTTGCATATCAACTTTTCGATTTTATTAAACCACATTTAATCAATATCTACCCAAACAAAGTAACCAAAAAGGCAGAGAGTGATAACCAAAATCTAAATTTGCTTTTAAATATTTATTTACCAAATTAGCAGGCTAAAGCCTAAATTTCTTACAGACTTTTATTTACCAAAATAATTTAGACATTAATAATGATATTTTAATTCTATTTAATATTCTTCACTCTATATTAATTTTATTACTTAAAGAATTTACTACAACTCTTTTTACACAAATTGATTACTCTAAAGTTCTAACTGTATATAACACTATTCTACTATATACTACCTCTAATTGTAATCAAGTAGCATTAAACCTTGATCTTATATACTTCGCACTCCATAACAAATACCAAACTACTAATGCTAAAAAATTTTGTGAAGACCTAAACATCTATCTAATCAGACTTAGACTTCACTACTTCTTTAGTATAGATTCTATCAACCAACCTTTAATTAAAATTCAAAATAATAGCTTATTCAATATAAATGTTTCTTTTAATATCTCAAAAAAACATTTTTTTGAAATTTTCCAGATCCTTTTACTCAAAAAATACTCTAATGATTTTGATACCTGGTTCTTCAAATTCTTTAATTTATATAAGAGACAATTTCATAAAATTGACGAAAAAAAAGTTTGCAATTATATTAAATATAATATAGCTCAAAAACTATCTCAAAACTGTAAAGATCTTTTACCCCACCATTTCTCTATTTGCAAATAATTACAACAATGCTTCAAAGCAGCACTATTCCACATCTATAAATGTGATAGTAAAAACTATAAAATACTTCCTGAAAATAAGGAACACAATGCCAAAAATCTATCACAAGTTTTCTTTGAAAAATCCTTTAAGCACACCCTGCACCAGTCAAAGATTTCATATTTAAGCCTCATCTTAATCAACCTATTTAGACTTTTTAATTTTTGAAAAAGGCAAAGTATATATAGCCACTTTTCAAAAACCTACACCAATTACATTCATGCACAAGCTTACTAAAGAAAGAGAAGATAAGTGTATGAAAATCAATTAGGTTGATACTGACTACACTAGAGAGAGCTATTATTTTTATAAATACTTTAATGCCTACTTGAAAACAGCTGCAACTAATGATGGCATCATTAACTAACCAGTTCATGAAGTCATCTTTAGTATTATATCCAAACTAATTGATACTATCTACTTGGCACGCATACTTATTTATTTCCACATTCTCTTTAAAGCTGATAATAAACTATCAATTCAATATATTAGAAAACACTATTAAGAGAAAGCTTATCCAGAAGCTGAAAAAACACTTTATACTAAATTTAAAGTCAACTTCAAAACTCCTAAAGTAACATCTAATCTTTTTAAACCAAATATGACACTATCTAAATCTATAACATACTTACCAATAGATTGCTCTAGAAAAAAAAATTATATATAAGCAATGTTAATTGTGACCTAGGTTTGATAAAGAATATGATCTATCTTTGATATCTAGCAATTTTATGACTGGATTTGAATAATTTTGGTACTGTTCAAATCACCTTATTGAGGTGATTCAAACGATATCAAGTTTATCTAAATCTAATTACAAAATTGCTAGAAATCAAAAATAGGTCAAATTTTGTATTGTGATCTAAATCATGATTAACATTGCTCATATATATTTTTTTCTAGAGTAATTTATTAGTAAGTATATTTAATTTACAATTATAATTTAATCGTGATCTAGGTCAAATAAAGAATTTGATTTATCTTTGATATCTAGCAATTTTGTGATTGGATTTGGATAAACTTGGTATCATTCAAATTATCTCAATAAGGTGATTTGAACAGTACCAAAATTATCTAAATCCAATCACAAAATTGCTAGATATCAAAGATAGATCAAATTCTTTATAGTGATCTAGGTTATGATTAACATTGCTCATATATAATTTTTCTAAAGTAATCTATTGAAAAGTATATTTAATTTATAATTATAATTTAATTATGATCTAGGTCATAATAAAGAATTTATCTATCTTTAATATCTAGCAATTTTATAATTAGATTTAGATAAACTTAGTATTGTTCGAATCACCTCAATAAGGTGATTTGAATGGTACTAAAATTATTCAAATTCAATTACAAAATTGCTAGATATCAAAGAAGGATCAAATTCTTTATTGTGGCCAAGGTCATGATTAATATTGTTTATATATAATTTTTTCTAAAGTAATCTATTGGTAAATATATTTAATTTACAATTATAATTTGATTATGACCTAGATTACTATAAAAAATTTGATCCATCTTTGATATCTAGCAATTTTGTAATTAGATTTGAATATACTTGGTATTGTTCGAATCACCTCATTAAGGTGATTTAAACAGTACCAAAATTATTCAAATCTAATTACAAAATTGCTAGATATCAAAGATGGATCAAATTTTTTATTGTAACCTAGGTTACAATTAATATTGCTCATATATAATTTTTTTCTAGAGTAATCTATTGGTAAGTATATCTAGAAGATAATTCTCATAATATTCTTGATGAAATCATTAAAGAAATATATAAACTATATAATGAAGAAAAATTAAAAGCAAATAGGACATTTCAATACTTGACACCTTAGAACTATTTTTAGTAAAAAAAAAGCAAAATCTGGAAAATATTATCAAATATTGCTTAGATAAGTAAATTGATCTTATAGTTTAATTTATTCTTGTGATTTATTATAAGTATGGCAAATAGATTAAAAAAGATAAATATAAAACATTTATTTACTATCAAAAATCTGCAGAGATGTGGAACTTAAGTGGAATATGAAATGTTGTATATTGTAATTGATATAGAATTGAAGTTGAAAAGGGTGTGCATAAGGCATTTATTTATTATCAAAAATCTGCTAAAATGGGGATGCTCATAAAACAAAAATGGTTGGATATTGTTATTGACATAAACATAAAACATTCATTTATTATCAAAAATTTGCAGAGATAGGGTATGCTAGTGCGATATATAATGTTGGATGTTGTTATAAATATGGAGCTGGAGTTAAAAAGAATAAACAAAAGGCTTTTGAATATTATTTAAAAAGTGCTGAATATGGAGATTGTTGTAGAATATTTTCTGTTGGTTTGTATTATCAGAACAGAATAGGCATTTGAATAGTATTTAAAATCAGATGTTACTCAACATAATTGTGGTAATAATAACTATTTTCTGATGGATAGAATACAATAAATTTAGAAACATTGTAGAAGTAGAAAGAGGTAGATTTTTATAGTATATAAAACATTATATAAAAATCACTATTCTATGTATAAAGAAGTTGCAATCAAGATAATAAAAGATTTATAGCTATAATATGAAAATGGCAGGTTCCCTGGGCTGATCACAAATTGAGATCAGCTAAAGCTAAATTGGCAATAGCTAAACATATGATTTATTATATCCTTTTTGATATACTATTGATAATATTAATGGATGCTAATATTTTATACTAGAAACAGAGTCAACCTAGATAATTAATACTTTAAAATTAAACTTTATACTTTACAATGCAATGTAAAAATATTTATACTATATTTTAAGGAATTGCATATTATCTAATGATTTCAAAAGAATTATATGTTTGTGTATTGGATTTAGGTCACAAAGCATGTTTGTAAAAGCAAAATTTGGTTGTAAAATATTAAAATATTCAGATAAATTTGTGTAAAGGTCTAATTGTTTTAATTTATTTAACTTATTTAAAGTTTTAATTTTGTATATATGTTTATTTTAATTAATAGCAATAACTAATTAATATATCTTGTGTTAGATTTAGATCACAAAGTGTATTTGTAAAAGCTAATTTGGTTGTGAAATGTTTAAATATTCTGATAAATTTGTCTAAGGATCTTATCATTTTAACTATTTAACTTATTTAGAGTTTTAAACTTGTTTATATATTTATTTAATTAATAGCAATAACCAATGATATATATTTGTATGTTAGATTTAGTTATAAGGTGTGTCTGTATAAGCAAATTTAATTGTAAAATATTCAAATATTCTGGTAAATTTGTCTAAGGGTCTAGTTGTTTTAACTTATTTAACTTATTTAGAGTTTTAAATGTTTATTTCAATTAACAGTGATAACTAATGAACACATTAGTAAAAATCAATATTAATAATATTAAAAGATATAATTAGTAAAAAATCAAATTATATTAATATTAAAATATCAAAAAAATATTCATTTTATTGGGCAAATATAATAAAGCACTTGAAGTTAAATTAATTTTTAAAGCAAATTATTTTTGAAATATATTTAAATTTATTAAAGGTTTGGGCTTATAAATAAAAAAAGTATAATGTATTTAAATTAGTTAAGAGCAATTATTACATTATTATATTGTTTTATATTTATAGACTTATTTATTTTTTTAATTCATTACTTTCTTACTATGTATAAGACTTATTTTTTTGTAATTTTCATTAGTATCATAATTCAATATTACAATAAACATATGCAATTTGATTGGTTAGTAATTATAAGTAGATCTAATAAGTTTTGCTTATAAAATAATAATAAGGTTCTGATTGAGATATGGGTTCAAATAATTGAAGTGTTAAATTAGAGCTCTATATTATATCATGGGTCTACATATAGTTATAATAATTTGTTACTAACTTTTATTATTTTATAAAATTTGGTTTAAGCTGATTCAAACCCTATATTAAGTAAAACAGATTTTAAATATTATATAATACAAATCAAGCTGGCTTTTTAAGCCAAGCCAGCCATTCCTATCTCTAATATTAATATTTTTATTTATATATAGTAGTAGATAAAGATTATCTTTGATATTTGGACATCGAGAACAGTTTGGATAGTGTATAGATAAAAATAATGAATATGAAGGTTTTCTATAGTTAGAAGATTATTAGTTAAGATTTTAATTCAAAATGAATATTTTACTTGATTGTGTTCTAGAGAATTGAAGATACCAATTGATTTCAGGTAATTCTCTGAATATCTTAAGAGAAAACCATGAGTAAAGTTCTTGGATTGTATATACTTAAAAGTATATATTTTAAAAGAAATAAGATTATTGTTCTAAGAAAAGTATATTGATAAATTTAAAATATTATAATTAATTTTGAAAATAGGTTTATTAGTTCCTTATTTGGCAAAAAGATCAGCTTGCTTGTAGAGTGAGTTTAGAAGTAATTTAGTTTTATGAAGAGTAAAGATAATATTTTTAGTAAATTTATTTGATTGATAATATAAATAATATTTAAATTTTTATTTTGTAATAGTTTAGTAGAATAGGTTTGTTTTAGGTTTTGGATAGCTGTATTATTATCTAAATAGATGTTTATATGAGAGTTAAATAAAATAGTTAAAAGCAATGAAATAATTGCTTCAAGTTCTACTCAAGTTAAGCCTAAATAGAGAATAGTAGCTGCATTAAACTTAATAGCTGTATTGTTTCTACAAAACTAACCAATACACAGATTTAATATTTGCTGAATGCAAATTTTGGATTAAGGCATCAGTAAAGAAGTGTAATTCTTGGGAGTTTAAATTTTGAATTGATAAAAAAAGGGTTGTTAGTTGATATTAATAGGCAGTTGAATTTGTTGTGTTATATATTAATAGAGTTTCTTGTGTCAAGATATTAATTTGAGATAGTAGTTGTAATTGAATTATAGTTTGAATAGAGTTATATAAATATGTTAATATGAAAATTTTATTATAGTCAATTTGGATATAAAGTGAATTGTAAATTATTGATATAATTATAGAGAAGATAGAAAAATATAGTATTATTAGATAAAGAGAGAATAGGTGTAAGACATAAAATTTTTGTATTGTCAAGGTTAATTTTAAATACTGAAGTTGTAGATAAAGATACTTGATGAGATAAAAAAGTTGTTCAAAGAATAGTGTATTTGATTAAGAGAAAAGGAATTTGAAGAAAAAGATGAAGAGATGAGGTGAGTTGTATTAATAAAAAGATTAGTTGAGGATAAAATAAGGTGAGGCTATGTGATTGAGAGTATATTGTTCTGTGATAACTGATAGAAATTAGTGAACCACATGAGTTGATGCTCTTTAGTTAGTTTATGTATATGTAAGTAAATATTATTCTTTAGTAGAAGGTAATTGTTATCTGCAGTAGTAATTTGTTTAAAAAAAAGTAAGCAGTTGTTTCTTAGACTATTTATTGTAGATATAAGGTAAAAGGTGGTATTTTGATGAAGAGGAGTATTGTGATGAATTTAGTTATCTCATAGAATAATAATCAGAATTGAGTGATTTTTATATCACTCGATTTATTTTAATGAGATGAACCAATTGGTAGTTAAATCATTTAATTCTGATTACTAGATCACAAGAAATAGACAACTTAGTTTTTTATAGAGATTTTTTTAAACTTTTTTTCATACAGCATATATTTGGTCATATCTTGTGATCTAGTAATCAAAATTAGGTGATCTTACCGCTATTTGATTTGTCTGATTAAGACGAATTGAATAGTATAAAAATCATTTGATTTTGACAACTGTATCATAAGATATCTTCCATTTGTCACAATATCCCCACTCCCCTTAAACTTTGACTTTATGATATGATGTATAAAGTCAGTTATTACTGTCCAAAGCAGTTTTCTACATTACTATTTTTATATAAAATTTACTTAATATTATGTACTGATTTTAAACAAACAAATAGAATATTTTTATAATAAAATAAAAAAAGTTTTTATTTTAGCAACTTTAACTTTATCAAAATACCCACTTTACCTTATATTATTTGGTGGGAAAATATTATAAATTAAATAAGTATTAGAAAGAAACTCAGAGTAATTGTTATTAAGAGAGAGATTAGAGAGTGTGATATTGTTTATAGCTAATTGTGAGAGTTGAAAAATGAGTGTAAAGTTTGTAACTTTATATTTATGAGAAATAAATAAATTAGAAGACAGCTTGGGAAACCAAACTTTTGTTAATCAGAATTTAATTCAAACAAGTCCAATAATTTTAAGAATTGGACTTGAATTAAAAATATGCTCAATATTAAAAGCAATAGCCTTCTGAACTAGGTTATTGAGACTTAGTAAGTTAAAGATAATAGAGTTTGTAAGAACAATATTATTAGTGTTTTTAGTGAAAGATAGCATCTTTTTGGTTTGAATAGTAAAAAGACAAGACAGTTTAGTTTGAAAGTTTTTGTTAATAATAGTTACTTGTAAGAGGTATTCAATAGAAGGCTAAAGTATTAAATTAAAAAGTGAAGAGATTTGTGAGGGTGTAAGTTTTTTGTATCTGATAAGACAGATAAAGTTTTTAATTTTGTTAAGGATTATATCTCGAGATAGTTTGGTAGAGCTATTGCCATCTAGATATATATTAAATGTTATTAGATTTCTTTAAAAAAATTATTTGATTATCAAAAATGAGAGTTGTTGTTAAGAATTAGAATGTTTTGGGCTAATATAAAGTAGATCAGATTTGGAGAGATTGACATCTATATTATTAAGTTTGTAAAGTTGTGATGTATTATTTAAAATGTTTTGCATAATAGTAAAGCTATCACAGAGCCATGTTGTATCATTTATAAAAGCTAGCAGTAGAATAAAAACACTTATAGTAGTAGTATTAGTAATGATTAAAGTTGCTAGTGAAACTGGTGAAACTTGGTGAAGCCTGGTAAAACTAGTGACTATCTAAAATCTGATTGGCTAATGCAATAGTCAATCAGATTTTAGATAGTTACCAGTTTTACCAGTATGATTTAATTTTACCTGCAGCTCAAATAATTATATTAAATGAAATTGTGAGACAATTTTGAAAAATTGATTTTGGTATTTTTGATAAATAAAGGAGAGAATAGGATCATAATAATTTTCTATAACAGTGAAGAATAGTACGGTGTACTATAGGTACCCAAAGTGACATAGTTTGTGTTTTAGTGTTTTAGTGTTTTAGTGTTTTAGTGTTTTAATGTTTTAATGTTTTAGTGTTTTAGTGTTTAGTGTTTTAGTATTTTAGTATTTTAATGTTTTAGTGTTTTAGTGTTTTAGTGTTTTAGTGTTTTAGTGTTTTAATGTTTTAGGAAATTTGTCCCAAATATAGTAGTTGATAACGGGTACATCATGCATGTCTAAGCCAAATAATCAAATTAGCCACAATCGTCCCCAGAAGTTCAGATAATGATCTAATAAAATTGCCATAGTCACTAATACAAATAAGCACAGTTATTTAATTTTTAGTTTTAAAATGGTTTTTCTAATAGGAGTCTAGTTTCTTGGTTAGTTAAAATAGATTTTTGATTATTGGTGGCTGCTGCGGCACTTCGAATTGTCACATGTAGATTATCCAGAGAATTCTGGCTGATTCGATCATATATGCATGATGTACCCGTTATTAGCCTATCTTAACTACCATATTTGGGACAAATTTTCTAAAACATTAAAACACTAAAACACTAAAACACTAAAACATTAAAACACAAACATTAAAACATTAAAACACTAAAACACTAAAACACTAAAATGCTAAATCACTAAAACACTAAAACATTAAAACACTAAAACACTAAAACACTAAAACACTAAAATGCTAAATCACTAAAACACTAAAATACTAAAACACAAACACTAAAACACTAAAACACTAAATCACTAAAACGCTAAATCACTAAATTGCTAAAACACAAAATCAAAAATTTTTTTTGCTAAATTTGGTAATAATTTCCTTTTATAGAATAATTTTTAATGTCTAAAACACTAAAACACTAAAACATTAAAACACTAAAACATTAAAACACTAA
>CAJVPZ010001292.1:0-14926 GCA_910592135.1 Racocetra fulgida | reverse complement strand
AGGTGGATTCAGTCGATATTATTAAAATATAGTGCGAAAACTTCAAGTTTTACTTAGTCGTTAGTCATGTATCTTAGAAGGGATTCGTTACCCAAAGCCCCTTAAAAAAGTATTGTAAAACGTATATTTCTAAAAATCGCAAATTTGATTGGCCCGGGCTTTTTAATAGAAGTATTGTAAAACGTATAAAAAAAAAATATGCAACATTCGGGTGACTCAGATAATTATTTTCTAATTTAGGACGGTCTCCCTGGAGGTTCGGGTTGGCCTATAACCCGACCCGACCCGACCCGTTCGGAGCACTATCTGCAACGTAACACGAACAGGAAAATGCTGGTTTGGGATCGGATGTCGACCGGAAAGATAGGTAGTAAGAACATTCTGAACTAACCAGAATTGCGATATTGTGATTAGTGTTAGCATAATATTTTTCGTGTCTTCCTAGAAATGCAAAACTGGTTATAGACACGTTGTTAATATTGTGAACAAGCTGCTATTCTGTTAATTACAAGAAACCATCAAACTAAAACTTAAATAAGCTTTGAATATATCGATCCTACCTATACTCCTTCAGCAAATATTTCCGGTAGCTTATCGTATCGAGTTGAAAATTATAATGACTGTAAAATAAGCAGTGTTCAGCCGTTTAAAGAAGATATTGAAATTGGGTTATATTTTTTCATAATAATTCAAAATTTATTTATAATTAATAATGCATGTTGTAAAGTTTTTTAAACATAATATTAACTAACCTCTTAACAGCATGAATATTTCGAAAAAGGATATGAAAAATTTAAATATCTAACTATCGACAAATTAGTGCCTTATCTATTTCAGCAAAATTCTTCATCACAGTCGAAGTAGGTCAAAAATTAAGGTTCAGCCGCATCAATTTAAAAAAAATTCGTGCACAAAACGAAAATATTAATTAAGTATAATTAAATATTAATCACAAAAGTACAGTCAACTCGATATAACACATGGCACTTTTTATACTGAACTATTATAAAATTCCAAAATTTTGAGTTCATTCACCGTACATAATTTATTAAAGAACGAACGTCACAAAAAAAACAAACCAAATGGTTAAACAAAAATAAATAGTTATATTTTTAGAATGTCAAAACTCAAATTTATTTATATTATTTTTATTTATTGTAAATTACGCTAAATCTTGCATTATATTGTCGTTATTTAATTGACAAATAAAGTCTAATTGTCAGAAAAAATAATCGAAGGTTTAATTTCCGGACCATAATCCGGGCTATAATCCGAACGAACATCCGATCCAAACCTGG
Source organism: Racocetra fulgida (assembly GCA_910592135.1). Classification (NCBI taxonomy): domain Eukaryota; kingdom Fungi; phylum Glomeromycota; class Glomeromycetes; order Diversisporales; family Gigasporaceae; genus Racocetra; species Racocetra fulgida. The sequence continues at coordinate 13,628 of CAJVPZ010001292.1, read as the reverse complement.
TACACATTTTCTGAGTGCCAGTCGCTTATTTCATAAAAAAACGCATATAAAACTACTAACAACAAGTTTTCCTTGAGCAATTTTACATACTCCTAACCTCTAATCATAAAAAGCCCTAACCCTAACATAAACAAACTTAAAGAATTTGACTGCGCCAAAAACCTGACACACTTTTTTTAATTATTTCTTATTACAGATCACATACTATGCCACTCTTCGTGTTAGACATTTATTTAGATATGCAATGAGAATCGTAAAAAAGGAATGAATGATGACAAATACGCCATATTGCAAAACTTTGTAGCGAATTTTTTTTAAACTAATTGTTTGGTAAAATTTAAGAATATAATTTTGGCTCAAATTTCCCTTTACAATAATTTATCTTGGATCAGTGATGGTTTTTGTTTTATTAAAAACTAAACAGTAAATTCTCCTAAAAAAGGTAAAATCAACGAAAGGGTAAAAGAAAAAAAAGTCAAAATGAAGAAGAAAAAAAAATACAGTGCTATCAAATTGTGGTAATGCTAGGACTTTTAATACTATGTTATACACCATTTTAAACCGTATCTGCCAATTGAAAATGACAAAGGTCAATTTTTGGCGCACTAAATTGATATTAGCAATTTTTTTTAGAATAAATTAGCGAAAGCATAAATAATCTATTAATTAATTTACAAATGTTCCAAGCTGTTTACCAATGAAATTTGCTAATAATCGAGATATGCAATTGTACGAGGAACATAAGAATGAAGTGTATAGTTAGGATCTAGTTAGATGTTCATATATAAAATCTTAATTCTGAATGAATGTTATAATGTTTTATCGTACGAGTTCATGTTTACTGTCGCTTACATTTATATACTATATAACTTACATATTTTTAAATATTTATTTATATACAGTCGTACCTTAGTTATATTCCCCTTTTTTCCAGAACATTTTTGGAGATATAACTAAGGTAGGGATATAACTCAATATATAAAATATATAAAAACATATAAAAAAGAGGAAATTTGTTTTGCTTAAATATGGGGATATAACTCAGGTTGGGATATAACCCTGTGGGGATATAACTCAGGTATGACTGTACTTGGATTATTAGATTTTATAATTCAAGATCATTAATACCGAGATCAAAATAAATTAGTTTGGTGTTCTTGCAAATTGTACTTCCTAATGCTTTTCTTCCAAGATTATTCAAATGAAACTTCAAAATTTTCGACATGGTGTTCTTACAAAACGGTCAGCTATACCTTTCCTCTTCTGATCCAAGATTATCATTTACAAGACTCAAGAAGCCGCGTGATATTCTTGGAAAGTGCTCTGTTAGCATTATTTTATCAATAGTATTGATAAGTGTTAAATAATTTGAGTTTTATCAGCTCACAGAAATATTGCAGTAATATATAAAATTTTTTGACGCAAATTATTTCCGCTTTAGTCAAAAAGGAAATGTGAGGATCACGAGTTAAAGCATAACTTAGAAATGATCTACAGCATTCTGGTAAAAAAAGTGGAATGGGCTAATTTATCCATTTTTTGAATTCAAATAATTAGACACATAAAGGGGAAAACTAAATATGATATATTAAAATAATACGTAAAACTCTTCGATATATTAAATAATTCGTTCCTGCAAATAAAAGAAAAGCATTTAAACTTTAGTCGTAAATTAGAGCAACCTATTTAATCGTCACTAACTTGCCAAAGAAACTATCAATTAATACTGTAAGGAGTTTTAGATCTTATGGTTTTAAATATTTTAATTCACATTTCTAAATTCTCTATGTATTTATCAAGTAAGATTTTGAAATTGATGTAACTGCTTTTAAATATTTATATTTTAAATTTACGAGTTTGTTGCCTGCATGCAAAACTACACGTTTTCACGAATATAATAATGTTTAGTTGAAATGTTTAGCATTAAGAATCATCGAATATCGTAATAGAAACTGATATACTGAATAGTTTTATTAAATGGCCATCAATTACCAAAACAATTGAATTTTATCAATCAAAATATAAAAATGTGTTGCTATATTATGACCATAAATCTATCCATTATTCTGGTCGTGACAATATAACTACAATGCCCAATGCAATTAATTTTTTTTGGAACATGAATAGAATCATTTCACTTATAGTTAAAAAATAAAGGGTTGAAAATATCATCAACAGAGATTGTAGCGCTGCATCATGCTTTGTTATCTTACAAATTCTTAAAAAACAAAAATCAAGAAGGGACAATAATAATTAATAGAAGGGACAATAATAATTAATGCAATCAAATTCTATAAAAATTACTTAAAAATTAATTATTAAAGTTATACAAAGATCTAAATAAATGAGGAAATCAAGATTATTTCGTAATGCAAAGGCCTCTATGACCCTTAAAACCGCTTCTAAAATGGCTATGCGGTTTGTTGCATGCAAATGCACTGTGAGAATCCACTATGGGATCTGCACCTGAGGCTACAACTACAACAGTATGAGAATACCTTTGAGGACCAAGATATTGAATAAAATCACCTGGTTTCAATTCACTCAATTGGCATTCTTTCGCCAACTTGTGACTAATAAGGTAATTATAAAACGACACCACATTTACCCATGGAACTGTGTACGGTTTCCATTCTTTATCTGTAGGAATGCCACCTGTATCTAAAACTTGCGAAGCGAAATTGGTACAATCTCCCCCCACTGAATCAAAATTTTTGTATTTCGGATTTGGGTTTTTACAATACTGTCCAGCATAACTGACAGCTTTTTGTCTATCATATCCAGAAGGATTAGAAGGCGGTGGATTAGAAGGTGGTGGATTAGAAGGGGGAGGATTAGGAGGAGGTGGATTAGAGCCTTTCTTAATCCATTTGTCAGAAGGACACCCTGAACATTTATCGTCCTTGCAGCAATAGCTTTTTCCATTACCGACCGCACAACATCCATGCGTGCATGGACCATAACGACAAATTTTACTACCACCTGGACTACATTGAAAAATGGAGCTGGGATCCGAAGGACAATCTATAATTTTTTAGAATAGAGACGTTATTGACAAGATTCTTTCTTTCAATAATATGATTTATGATAAATTAATTTAAAAATCAATATTTACGATTATTAAGTTCATAACCACACTTGAGTCCGCCAATTTGATCGTTTTTATCACACGTACAGCCACCAGGATCGCCACAGGCAGCGAAAACACTAGAAATAAGAAAGGACAGAAGGCTAAAGAATGTAATAATATGGAAATTCATTTTTTTCGTCATTTTTCGAAAACTCATCGTTAGCAAGAATTCACTACTTATCTATTTAAATAATTTTCTGCTAATTAGAGAAAATAATTAGAGAAAAATGATTATACGTACTTACTTGTTAATCAGTCGATTTAAAAATCAATGATACACGACATCCTGATATGTCAACTGAACCTATATATTTTTCTAATAAAGTAATAGGACAAAGCATCTTTAATTAATTAAATTAATAGGACAAAGCATCTTTAATTAATTAAATTAATAATTAGCTTTAATGAATTAAATAGCTTTAATTAAATAATTTGCATTCATTAAAATTTTTTCTAACGATCTTATTTATTCGTTATCAAAGATGATTGGGCTTTTTTCTTTATTCAGCAGTTCATTCATATTGTTTTAATGTGCTGTTAAGCAAAACTTTGTATAGATTATAACGATTATGCGTTAACTTTATTTTACTTTGCTTTAATACATGGAAATAATCCAATAAAGGAAAATCTATAGAAATCGCAGTCCTTTTTTGCCTTTTTTGGGGGATGGCTAAAGCCATGTACCCACGTGATTTTGACGTTTTAATCGTTTTAATTAAAATTAAGGTTAGGATTAGGGTTAGTTTGGTGTTGATATAAGAAGAGGGATATAGGTAAAATTTCCTTCCCGACATTTTTAATTAGTGCCCCAAGATAGGTTAAGACTGCTGTTTTTCGTCCTTTTGCGTTTTCTTTATTTTTTGACTTCTTCGGGCTGCAAAAAAGTCACGTGGGTACATGGCTTTAGACGACCCCCCTTTTTTGGAGGTCGTCAAAAGCGGAGGGAAATCATGTCAATCAAATTATAGTACGTATTTTGATGGTCTCCGGAGGTAGGTTAGTGGTGTCATAAAAATGTCGCGGTCATGTGATATTCGACCGACCCATTAATATTTATTTGATCATAACAACATTGATATATGGGATCTTCGCTAGCAAAATGACCCTACGAGACATTGTTACACAAGATTTTTATTAAGAAAAACATAATAAATCTATTTTTAGAAAACCAAAAATCCTAGCAAAGATCCCATATGATCAATATATGAATTTAATATAATGCAAATGTTATTGCTATTTGATCAGTATCAAATTCGACACGTCACCGCGACATTTTTATGACACCACTGATCGCCGGCGAAGCAATGCAAGAAAGAAAAGTGAAACCTAATCTAACCCTAATCTAAAATGACCCGACCCTAAAAGTGAATAAATAATAATTATATAATTCCCTCCGCTTTAGACGACTCCTTTTTTGTCGATACGCACGAAATGCTAAAAATAGAATATAATTATGATCGACCAATTTTGCATATAATTAGAATCCTAAGCAAATTAAGCAATATTATTTGTATCTATTGCATTCAAGTTTACTAAAATAGATAAGTACTCGCTACGTTTCGGACAATATTATTATAGGTATCTTTGATGCTATAGACTATTTGAATGCTGCCAAATAAAATCCAGGAAGTCTAAAGCAGAATTCTTTAGACAACGGAATACAGGCTTTAATTGATACTACAATAATACTAATACGGCCTAAATTATGTTTAAAAAAAATTATTTCCGACAAGTATGTTAGCATTGATATTTTTTTTACAGGAGGCCTTCGAAGCAACTATGCTATATGATGTATTTGGTGAAAAATTCAGCAATAATTTCGGCAAACACGAAAATTAATTTTGGCAACTATGAAAGACTAATTTCGGCTGACTAAATAATGTAATAATTGTTCTTATGATAGGCAATTTAGGTACACATGCATAAATCCAGTACATTTTCTAAGTATCATCATGTATTAAAAAAAAACTAATAACTCAAATAGATTTATTTTCTTAACAAATTAAGCTATAGCTTCAAACAATTGGATTATTTTTTTAAATTAAAATTGTCGAAATAAACTACACCACCAAAGCTATATTCTTTAATAATTTTTAAGACTAATAGAGAGTAGAGTTCCAATCCAGATAAATCCGCTATCCGATTATCCATATCTGAATTTATCCGGATATCCGTTTACTATTGATATCCGGATAATCTGACAGATATTCGAATAAATTATTCGGATATCAATAGTAAACGGATATCCAGATAAATTCAGATCGGATACTTGGATAACGAATTACGGATATATGGATAAACGGTTAATGGATTGGAACTCTAATAGAGAGGCTTAACTATCTGCAACTATAATAAGCCGCCTATACACTGCCACTTATTTTGTTTCCATTAATTAATACAATTGTCATATATAGTCACCTCCTATATAATCACTTTATAGTAAAACCCTTTTTATAATCACTCCAAAGTCCGTAACATTTTACTAATAAACTTATAAAAAAATGCCTCGTTAGCACGTCGTAGTAAAGACCTTTATATAATAACACAATTTGCGTGATATGGACTGCGTGATTATAGAGGAGAACGACTGTATAAAATTTTCGGCAGATAAACTTCCTACATCACTCGTTTTGAGATGCAATTTATTATAGTTTCCGTAATGTCATTTTTAGTCGTGATAGTGTAATGAATTATTTATCATTAAAGTATTTGCGATAAGCTATTTAATTTCTTATTCTTACAGTATTCTCATTGATTAATCTAGATCATTATTAATCATAGTCAGCTGCTCTTAATCGTGTTGATTTGGTTTGAGAATCTAGAGATCATTTATCTAGTTATTTAAGGTAGATTATTTACCTTTTGTTTAATTTGAATCTAACATTATTTATCAATCTAAGTATTTATGTTAATCTAATTTCTCATTCATTTAATTTTTTATTATAGTACGTATAACGACTATTTATCAATAAAAGTATTTAAAAATCAACTTCAATTTCTTATTTGTATTGATTTAGTATGCGATTTATTCGATTTCTTATTTGTACTTGATCCAATCTGTGGGCATCAGTTTACCAAAAGTTTCAATAATTAAGTGGTAAATCGTAGTTGAAGGGTATAAAATTTCATAGTAAAAATCAGCAATGGTGTAATATTGAAAACGTAAAAATTATGCAGTGATGAAAGTTAAAATGCCAATAACTCAAACCAATTTTAATAATTATACCTATTAAAGCCCGAATAACCTATTCTATACCAAAAAGGATTACTTGGCGCAAAAAAAAACCTTTACATTCTAAAATAGCTGCGTTCCAACCATATAGAGAAACTAGATTAATTTTCAACAATTTCTATTATTAAATTGGCTATTTTTTATACCCTTTAATCACGGTTTACAACTTAAATCATTTGCCACTGAATTCTTAGTGGCATTTTATAATTATTTTTCCAAAAGCTAAGGGGTAATTGCTATTTATAATGTCGCTAGATAAATTCATACTGAAATCGATTTGTCTTTTAAAAATGAATCAAGCTAGAAAAGAGCTCTGCGAACTCATGTCGAGGTAGGACCATCCTAAGTATGCCCTAGTTTGTAAATCGTTACACTAATGATTCAATTAATTTATACACCTTACAATAATTATTCGAAAGTTCGAGTAGATTATTTTTCAGTAAACAGTCTAAGCCCATAATGTAAGATAGTTAATCTAAGATGTCGGTAGTAGAAAAGTTAATAATCTCGATTTAAATTAATAAATTCATGCTTACTTGTCTGACAACGAAATTTAACTACATATATGTTATAAATTTTAAAAACCTGACTATTTCGATTTTTATTTCGTTAATAAAATTTACGATTTCATTGGTAATCAGCATGTGATGCTTTTAATAATAAAGCTTACGACTTTGATTGGCTAAACCAATATGTATGATATCGTGTCTGAATACAATCACATTACGGCGCATTTGTCAAATTAAGCCAAAACTCGGTCAGCCAATCTGAAAATTTGTCCCCAACTTTAAAAAATTTGTTTTGGATCTCTGATCTATATCAATAACACGTCTAGCTCATCTTACTAGAATTCAAAAATGGAAATTATAACAATGATTACTAACCATTTTAATTGTTAAAATTTCTAATTTTGAATCCACCACTATTTATACGTATACATAATCCATTTTGATGCATTTCGTTTGACATAGAATTTTATATATAATGATACATTATAACCTGGAAACGATTATTAGCAAAATCAAAGATCTGTATTATAACTTAGTTGTCAAATTTCATCAAATTTTAGGGTATTTTATAAATTCGCAGCAATGAGCTTCAAACTGTAAGAGAGAGATTGCAATTGAGGAATCGGTACTTAAAAAAAAACATTTCTCGAATGGCCAAAGCAGTAATTCCAATGAGATTTTTTATAAAAATGTTTGTTACTATATACTATCGCTATGGGATTTGTACAGAAAATGATGATAAAGATTGCTTAGCAAAGATATTATTGTAGAAAATATCAATCTCAATATTTTCATAAAATAAATTATTTTAATTTTGATTTGTGTCTTACTCTTCATTAAAGCTTTGCCTTTTGCCTTCATCGGATGTTTTATCTTTGTAGAGTATTGATTTCACAAGAGTTTGTCATTTTTGACTTTTAGCGGTTAGGCCTGCTTTTCAGCATTCTATAAAAACTTTTCACTTAATATCTACACTATACACATATTATGAGACTTAAAAGGTGGCTTTAATTTATTTTATATTTACAATGATTATTCAAAAACAATAACTTTCGTACCAAATTATGACACAGCCTTTGAGGCTTTTTACTTGCCAGAGCCTTACCATTATAATGAATTTCATCTTTCGTGTGAGATTTTATCTTTATATAAAAATTCGTCTTTCGGAGAAGCATTAATTTACGCGAGAGGTTTTGTCTTTTGATTGTAAGTTTCATCTTTGTCATTTCACATAAAGAATTTCGTTTAATAATACGTATAGTCGGATCATATGTAAGATCAATACCAATATGACTATAAACAGAAATGATCAAATGTTCACTAGCAAAAATTTATAGTGGGTTAAGATAATAAAGCGCTATAAAAAATTTTTAAGCTTTAGTCAGATAAGCCGAATAAGAGTTCGTGAAATTAGCCGGTTGCCAACTATAAAAATACATTAAAGCCTAACAACAGAAAAGAAAAATGGCTAACATTTTTATGAGAAATGGATGTAATTATTCTTACTGTCTTAACATAAGAAACTCTGTAAGTAGCAGTCCAATAAATAACATTTGACGTTTTAAAAGGTTAAATTATGACTTTGAAAATTAATAGATCATATGGTCAGTAACTCCGGCGGCCTTTTTTTCAGCAATTATTGCCACCATTGTATGTCTTCTGTATATTTATTGTGGTTTTAGATTAATTTCTTTAAATGACACAGTAGGTAATTAGAATAATTTATGATTTAATTCCTTATAGTTATTATTTATTAACAGTGATTTTTTAGTTAACACTATTTCTGCCTTGCTTGGTTTTTTGTTGGCATTGCATGCAAGCCATACTTTTGAGAGATACTTTGAAGGTCGAAAAGCATTTCAGGACACATGGTATTTATTTGTGGTAATATAAATTGTTAAGAGAATATTAAACCTCAATACGATAAGTATTTTTTTATAGTGGTTTGATTAAAACCGCATTCCGTATTACTTGGACCAATATTATTGGAATTTCTAACGAAGAGAAAGTTGTAATTATGAATTTATTGCTCGCCTTCGTTGTTGCTACAAAACACAGTTTAAAAGAAGAAGCTGGTATCGACCATGAAGATCTTAAAGGACATATTCCTAATATCTTTAATTTTCAACAAAAAGTTCAACCATTGTCTGACAAAATAGATTTACCAGTTGAGATAATAACATATTTAAATTTATATTATAGCAGAAAATGTCATGAAAAGGAACTTGATAGTATACCATTTGGCATAATTTCTGAAGTATTAAGAGATTTAACACAACTTTTTGGTACTATGCATACTATTAGTGGTACACCAATTCCTATAACTTATCAAATTCACATGTAAGTATTCTATTAAAAAATGGATTATCAAAAGAAGAAATTTTAATATTTGACTCCTACAGGAAACAGTCTCTAAATATATATGTTTGCTTTCTCTCACTTGCACTTGTTGAACGTTTTGGCTGGGCCACTATTCCAATTGTCACTATAATTGCTTTTATATTGTTTGGTCTTGAAACTCTCGGTAAGCTTACATATTCAATACTCTATATAAAAAGTCGGTATTATGTATTTTGACATTATCTACCAATCAATGCTGCAAAATTGACTATTTTCATATTTAGTATTATTATTTATTTTATTTTATTTTATTTTTAGGAAATGAGATTGCAAATCCATTTGGTATTTATATCGATATATTTATATATATATATTACAAAACTTGAATGTATTATTATTGTATAGTAATTCTAAATATTCTCTGTACAGGTGACGATGAAACTGATTTACCACTAGATCAATTTTGTGATGATTTGAAAGCTGAGATGAATTATTATATAAATTATATTCCACAAGATATTAAAAATATAAATTTATCAGGGTACTAGCTTTTTTTTTTGAATCATTAGTGCAATGTGTGGTGCTTTGCACTACCTATCTTATTTGATTATGTATTCGATTAGGTATGCTAAATTTGGTTAAATGTGTTAAAAACAAATCAAAATTTTTATAAAAATTCCAATATATATATATTTATACATATATTATGATTTTCAATTCAAAAACTTTATAATAAACTCAAGAAAATCTTTTTTTTTATGATTTTGTATAAGATTTTTGCAGAAAGTAGGCAATTATAAATAAGAATTGATCTGCATATGGGAAACTCGTACAGTATGTTACAAAATTACTAAATTTCTGGTAAGTCCGTGCGGAATAAACTTAATCACATTTTTTGAGATTTTTCTATCACGAAACCCATATCATGCTGTTTTTACTGTAATTGTATTTTCATTTAATTTATCGGATTTTAATAGATAGATCACGTTTTCCCGACAACCAGTTTGCAGACAATCAAGTTTAACCCAATATATTGTTAATTTAAAGTTAGCATTGGTTAGAATTAGAAGTCAATGAAATAACTGTCAATTAAATGAGGTGAATCCGATTTTAATTTTTGGTGTTATGGAAGGAGGATTAAATACAATGATTATATATAAATGAGTTTCTTTTTGAAATAAAATCATGTTTAGTCTAGTACAAGTTTCCTTAAAGCTATTATTGTTATGAGTGCTGACAAAATAATGTTTATTAACATTTTATTTGAGTCTAGTATATATGATTCCAATTACTATTATATGTTGCTGATTAGCATTTAGGGAGTTGAGTCCAATAAGATGTATAATTTTCATATTGCGATAGATCAATGCAAAAAAAAAGATGAGTCAACAAATTAAAGCATTGCCACGTAGTATCTGGTAGAGAATAAGCGTAGCGTAGTAAGAAACGTTCTCAACCTGCCAGATTTAATATTTTGTTGACTGTTTATCCATTTCGTTTCACTATATTTCTGACATACGTACGTACGAACCTAATTGCACATGCGGGCGGTTTTGCCACAGTTTCAACTAGTTACACGTATAAAAATTCTATGCACGCATGTTTATACTGTATACAAATAGTCTGTACACGTTCTCTACGGGGCTGATCTACTCATGAGTACCCGAAGAAAGACATATATGCGCCATTTAATAATAATGCATACGTCAGAATCAGTCTTAACGTTAATATTCATAGCCACATAAATACAATATAAATTTAGAAATGATCATTATATTCGTTTTCTACGTACGATTTTTCATTTAATCTTAGAAGATCAATGATTATCATTTAATCTGTCTCTTGACAAAAAGGCTTTTACTCATTTTAATGTCAATCTGAATTTTATCGCAATTGAAGAGGCGATAGTAATTGAAGTAGTAATTGCAATTTAAATAGTAATAGCTATTTCAGATATATCTATCCACATATTATAAAATTATTATCTGTCACGAGAGACGTCTACATTTTTACCAATTATTTCGTTCATATGAAAAGCAGTGTATAAAATTGAACGTTTGCTTAAGATAATTGCGCACGTAGATTTTATTTTCCGCGCATAAATTCATAAATTCTAAAGATTTATATATATAGCGCACATAAATTTCATTTGATATTCATTTTTATTCATTTAGCGCACATAAACCACTTGAATTTTATACACTGGTGAATAGCATGCATTATGTGTCAATAAATTATTTGGATCATAAACTATGGGAATACTTGTATATGCATCTTATGGTGTTTATTATTAGTAAACACAAGTACATATATCTAATATAGTGATGATAATTTATTATAAGATTGAAATTAGCAATGATAAAACGGGATAAGTAATTCTTTTATTATAGTTGTGCGATCAGATGATTTTATTAAAAACATGCGGAAATCTGTTTGCTATCCTTAATGTAAAACAATCCGAAATCTAAAAATACCTGTGATTTTATTTTAGTATTAAATTACGCAAAATTCGGATCATTAAGTGTTAAAGATATATTTAAATTGGAGTGGAAGATTATATTAAAAATATTATGTGATATTATTAATGATCTATCAAATATTCATTTTAAAAAATTTATATCTCGAAAGTAATATTTTACTAAAAGAATGATATGATGTTTATATTGATTTAGGTTCATCAATATAAGGTCTTATAAGGAGAACAATTCACTTAAGTTGCTGACATTTACAGTTTTGGGATTATTATGATAGAAATATTAACTGGACGAAGACTTTCGATGGTTACAATTTTGATGCTGAATTAGCAGCGATGATTTGTCATAGGTTGCGACCTGAATTTATTATAAGGACACCAAAATGGTATGTTAAATTAGCCAGACAATGTATTAACTCAGATGTGAAAAAAAGACCTTCGGCTGTTGAGATTATTGATAAACTTGAAAAATGAAAAAACATAGTCGCCCATGATCGTAATGTTAAATCAGATAAGAAAAATAGGGTTGTTGGGATTTTTGACAAACTTAAAAAATGGAGAACAATTCTTATTTATATGAGAGAGATCATTTCAGAGTTTGAAAAATTTAGTAGCTTAAGCCAAGTAAAAGATTCATATTGATAATATTGATAGTGTATGATTTATATTATTTATTCCTAAAAAAAAAACTTTTTCAAATTTGTTTATAATTATTTAAATATCTTTTATTAATTTGGAACGTAATAAATCTATAATTAAGGCATTATTTATTTCATATTTATTATGAAATGCACTTATTATATGTTTGATTATATTTAGATTTTTCTAAGCTTTGTATGCAGTCAACTCTTGCTAGAATAATACTCTGATTCAAAGAAAAATATTATTAAATAAGTCTGTGACTATAGTGAGAGCTAGCAATATAAAATTTTTAATTATAAAATTGTCATGTTAGGGTTAATATTCAAGGTTATATTTAAGGATTGAAAAAGATTTTGGGTGCTTAAACAGTTCTTAAGATAATATATGTATCAGTGTAAACCACTATAGATGCGTCTTAGTAAAAGTCTATTTTAAATGAGGAATTGATATTTGTATTCACTAATTTGATATTCTTACTTTCTGTAAATTAAAAATTCTTTAAACTTTGAATTAGTAAACATCAGACTAAATTTGATAGATATTCTTACATAAATTCTACTTATTTATAGAATTCAGTTTAAATATCAAATTATCAGATTGTTTAGAATTGCATCGTGTATACCTATTAATTTTTCAATATTCATTTCATATGGTAAATCTTAATATAATATTTTTTTGTATCTAGGATCTTGCGTGAATTAAACACATAGAGAAGAATTTCTTCACAATGAGTTCTCTTAAATATTCAAGACAATATTTTTTTCCTTCAGATTAAATTCTTTACTCATTCACAGTGAATATGCATCACATGGAGCCTAATACATCTATTTCTTCAACTACTTTACCTGCTCGTAAAAAAATTCCCATTCAACTTCCTGTACGTTTAAATTTAAACTTGAAGTTACGAACACAAAGAACCTTCATATATATTTTAGGAACTCGTATTTATGGAGTAATTATTAATGCTATTAGAGACTTATTATATAATGATGAAATTATTAAAATAGTTCTAAGCAAAAATAAAGTATTTTAATTATAATTTGGTATAATTTCAGGGGTTTATAAGTTAGCTTTAATTTAATTAAGAAAACATTATATTATAAAATAATTGGATAATGGTATATTATCACAGTGCTTTTATATTTAATTATTAGTCATTAAGGGTGTTTTCAAGCATCCACCCAAATTCGATTTCGTAATGTTCGAAATAGTGACAAGGATTATGGAGCATAGCGGGCTTTCATTGTAATTGGCTGATTTTTGTAGATCATCCCGTGATATTGCAAAAACATCATTGGTTAA